>CAUYPK010159587.1:0-50888 GCA_963574355.1 Loris lydekkerianus | reverse complement strand
CCTCTCCATCCTGGTCCTTCCTCTCCACCCTGGTCCTTCCTCTTCATTCTGGACCCTCCTATCCATCCTGGACCCTCCTCCCCATCCTGGCCCCTCCTCTCCACCCTAGTCCTTCCTCTCCATCCTGGGCCCTCCTCTCCAGCCTGGCCCCTCCTCTCCATCCAGGTCCGTCCTCTCCACCCTGGTCCTTCCTCTCCAGCCTGGTCCCTCCTCTCCATCCCGGTCCCTCCTCTCCATCCCGGTCCGTCCTCTCCACCCTGGTCCCTCCTCTCCGCCCTGGCCCTTCCTCTCCATCCTGGACCCTCCTATCCATCCTGGACCCTCCTCCCCATCCTGGCCCCTCCTCTCCACCCTAGTCCTTCCTCTCCATTCTGGGCCCTCCTCTCCATCCTGGCCCCTCCTCTCCATCCTGGTCCCTCCTCTCCACCCTGGTCCTTCTTCTCCATCCTGGTCCTTCCTCTCCACCCTGGTCCCTTCTCTCCACCCTGACCTTCCTCTCCATCCCGGTCCCTCCTCTGCATCCCAGTCCCTCCTCTCCACCCTTGTCCCTCCTCTCCACCCTGACTTATTTCTCCATCCTGGTCCCTCCTCTCCAACCGGGTCCCTCCTCTCCACCCTGACCTTCCTCTCCATCCTGGTCCCTCCTCTCCATCCTGGTTCCTCCTCTCCACCCTGGTCCCTCCTCTCCACCCTGACTCTCCTCTCCACCCTTGTCTCTCCTCTTCTTCCTGGTCCCCATTCTTCATCTTGATTCCTCCTCTCCACCCTGGTCCCTCCTCTCCACCCAGACCTTCCTGTCCATCCTGGTCCCTCGTCTCCATCCTTGTCCTTCCTCTCCACCCTGGTCCCTCCTCTCCACCCTGGTCCCTCCTCTCCACCCTGACCTTCCTCTCCATCCCGGTCCCTCCTCTCCATCCTGGTTCCTCCTCTCCACCCTGGTTCCTCCTCTCCACCCTGGTCCCTCCTCTCCACCCTTGTCTCTCCTCTTCTTCCTGGTCCCCCTTCTTCATCTTGATTCCTCCTCTCCATCCTGGTCCCTCCTTTCCACCCTTGTCCCTCCTCTTCTTCCTGGTCCCCCTTCTCCATCTTGATCCCTCCTCTCCATCCTGGTCTCACCTCTCCACCCCGATCCTCCTCTCCACCCTGGTCCCTCCTCTTTACCCTGAACCTCATCTCCACCCTGGTCCCTCCTCTCCATCCTGGTCCCTCCTCTCCATTCTGGTCCCTCCTCTTCACCCTGACCCTCCTCTCCTCCCTTGTCTCTCCTCTTCTTCCTGGTCCCCCTTCTCCTTCCTGGTCCTGCCTCTCCACCCTGGTCCCTCCTCTCCACCCAGGGCCCTGCTCTCCACCCTGACCCTCCTCTCCTTCCTTGTCTCTCCTCTTCTTTCTGGTCCCCCTTCTTCATCTTGATTCCTCCTGTCCATCCTGGTCTCTCCTCTCCACCTTGGTTCCTCCTCTCCATCCTGGCCAGGCCACCATTACCTCCTTTCAAGATCATTGGCAGATCATTCTAATGGTCTTCTATTTTCTCCTCTCAAGCAGAAATTAAGGTTCTTACAAAATATATCATCTTGTCCATTTTCTGCTTAAAACCCTTAAAGTCTCCTCAGGTGGAGATGGGGTTCCAAGATGGACCCTGTGATTTCTGCCCCAGGTACACAGAGGCTGAACCCCTCCCCTTACATGTAGGTGAGGCCAATGCTGCACCCTTTCCTTTACATGTAGGCGAGGCCAGCCCACATGATGGCTGTCATCGCATAGTCAGGTCACAAACCAGCTGACTTTGCATTCTGTCAGGTTGGGCCTGACTATGCGGCACATTCTTTAAAGGGAGGGAAAACATTGGGGAGATGCTCTCCTGTTGGCCTTGCACATTGTGTGGAGAACTTGGTAGAGAACTGGGGTGGCCTCAAGGTAGCCAACAGGCAGCAGGAAAACAGGGGTGTCAGTTCTGCAGCCACGGGTGGTGAGTCTCCCTGGCGATCTGAATGATCTAGGGAGGGGACCCTGTGTGTCAGATGAGAGCCCCGCCCAGCTCTCTGACACTGGGGCTCAGCTGCTGAGAGGCTGAGCAGGGGACCCTCCTGAGCCATGTGTGGACTCCCTTCCCACAGCAACTAGAAAGGGCTATTAGCGTGTCCTTCTGGCTGCGACATTTGTGCCAAGTTTCCATGCAGTAAAAGAACATTAGTACCAGTCTCCATGCCCCCAGCAGAAACCCCACATGACATGCCGAGACACATCTGGCCCGCCTGTCTCTGTGCATGCTCAACCCAGCCATCATCAATAAAGCATCTGTATTGGTCTATCACTAATCAATTACTGATCATCAATCTAGCCATCTATCAATCATCTCTCTGTGTCTGTCCATCCAGCATGTCTAGTAATCAACCTGTTATGTGTGTGATCATCCGTATGTTCCTACATACTGGTCACCTCCACCCACCACAGCTCTACCTGCCTCTCACTGAAGTAGCTACCCATGGACCTCTGTGCTCACCACTCAAGAGCCAACAGTGCCCACCATCCCCACCACAGTCTTCAGCATCTGTCTAGTAATCAATGTGTTATCTATGTGACAATCCGTATGTTCCTACATACCCATCACCTCTCCCCATCAGCATGTGTCCATCTGCTTCTCATCAAAGTAGCCTTACGGACCTCTGTGCTCACCACTCAAGAGCCAACAGTGCCCACCAGCCCCCACCACAGTCTTTGGCTAGAGTGTCAGTCCTGGGGGCTGGACATGCTGGGACAGGGTCACTGCAAAAAATGTGCCTTGCTTCCAGTGCTGTGGACTCAGATCTAGGAGACCACACCTTGGCCAGGACCCACCTGAGCTCCCCCTTGGAAGACGTCCCCGAGGACCCCAGACCACAGCGACACTTCAGTAATGGTTTACTCAGGGCTTGGTCCTCTGTGTCTGTCTGGCCGAGGTACAGTATCTGCCCTGCCCATGCCTTAAGAGGAACCTGGTTTCTCTGTGCAGACCCTGACAGAGACTGGGATGGGTTGCGCTGTTCCTCCTGGTCCCATTTCTCCACCAAGACCCCTGCAGGACACGTTCACCTAAAAACACGTGTGTCCCAGCGTCCTGTCCCCGAGGCCTGAGCTTGGCTGGCCCTCTGTACTCTCAGGCCCTGCCCCAGTGTCCTCCTCTTGAGAGGAGCAGAGAAGATGTGGGACCTCCCCGAAAGGTATGCAGTGAGGGGTGCAGGGTCCCCCAAAATTCATGTCCACTCAGACCTGTGAATGAGACCTTATTTGGAAAATGAGTCTTTATAGCTCTAATTAAATGAGGAATCTAAAAGTGAGATCATCCTGCATTAGGGAGGGACCTAAATCCAGTGACAGTTGTCCTTCTGAGAGACAGCAGAGGAAACAAAGACACAGATACCACTGCTTGTGGAGACGGAGGCAGAGACTGGAGTGATGTGACCACAAGTCAAGGGACGCGTGGAGCCCGCAGGAGCTGGGAGAGGCAGGAAGGAGCCTTCCCTGGGGCCTGTGGAGGGAGTGTGACCCTGAGACACCTGCACCTCAGACTCCTGGACTAGGAGAAAATAAATATACATTGTTTTAAACCCTCAGGTTGGGCTTATTTGTTAGGCAGCCCCAGGAAGCTGAAATGCCCTAATGTGAACATGGTGTGCTGGGAGAAAACAGTCCTATTCCCCTGCCAACCTGAGAGCAGGTTTGAGCCCAGGAACTAGCCGGCCTGTTCTCCCTGCATGTGAGCCCTGCTGGCTAGGATCTAGAAACGGCTGCGAGACCCTGACCAGGCTCCTCCTCAGAGTAGCTCTTTACTAGAGATTCTGAGTCTCTTCAAATGTGGACCCTGCAGTGACTTTTGCTGGGGACCCTCTGAGCGGGGGTCCCCTCGCAGGTAGGTGTCTGCAAAGGCCCTTTGATACGCAGTCTGACGCTCAGAGATGGTAAAAAAGAAAATAACTCAGAAAATTTTAAGAAATCCTAATTGCAGTTAACATAAAAGAAGCTATATGGTGTTAATTGGTCTGTCTCAGGCCTAATTTGGGCCTTGGAGACTGTGTCCCTCAGCCCCCCCTCAAAGTGTCAAGGGCTCACATATTTAATTCAACAACCTTTGTGTTAATTACCTCTTATAGTGAGAGCCCTTTATTATGAAATTTCAGTGCATGGTGGCCTCAAGGTAAATAAATTAGAGTTGAACTAGGAAAGAAAGGCCTCTCTCTAAGAGAGAACAAGAGAGACATTTCCACGTCAAATTGGGATGAGGGAGCAGTTACCCTCAGTCCTTCTCTCTGGGGAGGGGCCCCTGGGCAGCCCTTCCATGATACGCATTTACCCCATAAATGGGGCTGGCCAGGCAGGGGGGTCTGTGAGGGCATCAGGATTCCATCTAAGGGAGGGGGAATGAAGGGTCAGCCCTGAGGGTCTGTCCTGGACAGTCCACATTCCTTTACCAGAAGTAATCTGGAGGTCAGGCTGTGGTGCCTAGAGGTCAGGGAAATGGGAGGTGGGGCCACAGAGGGGCCCAGGCCTGGAAGGAGAAGGGGAGGGGCAAAAACAGAGGAAGGGATCCCAGAAAAGCATAGGCTACAGAGGGTGGGAGACTCACAGGAGGCCTGTGAGGAGTTAGAGGAGTCATCAGGGAGTCATGGGGTCCCATGGGCATCATGGAGACTCATGAGTAGTTATGAGTAGTCATGGGGAGTCATGAGGAGTCATGGGAAGTCACATGGAGTCAAGGGTAGTCATGGGGAAGTCATGGGGTCCTATGGAAGTCACAGGGAGTCATGGGCAGTCATGGGGAGCCACAGGAAGTCACGGGGAGTCAAGGGAAGTCATGGGGAGTCATGAGAAGTCATTAGGAGTCACAGGGAGTCATGAGCAGTCATGGGGAGTCATGGGGAAGTCATGGGAAGTCACGGGGAAGTCATGGGATCCCATGAGAGTCACAGGGAGTCATGAGAAGTCATCAGGAGTCACAAGGATTCATGGGCAGTCACATGGAAGTCATAGGGAGTCATAGGGAGTCATGGAGAGGCTCAGGGAGTGATGGAGCATGAAGGCAGAGTCTTGGGTAGTCATAGGGAATCTTGGGGAGTGATAGGGAGTGGTGGGGAGTGATGTGAGTCATGGGGAGTCCTGCAGAGTCCTGAGGAATCACAAGGGGGTCATGGGGTGTCATGGGGAGTCCAGAGGAGTCATGGGGAATCACAGGGAATCCTGGGGCATAATGAGGAGTCCTGTGGAGTCTTGGGGAGTTGTGGGGAGTCCTGGGAGTCCCAAGGAGTCATGGGGAGTTCTGAGGAGTCAAGGGAGTCATAGGGAGTCATGGGGAAGTCATGGGATCCTGTGGAATTCATGAGGCATCCTGGGGAGTCATGTGGAGTCATGGAGAGCCTCAGGAAGTGATGGGGCATGATGGGAAGTCATGGAGAGTCATGGAGGAGCTCAGAGGAGTCGGGGATCCCAGGCCTGGGAGGAGGGTGAGGTAGGCATGTGCAGGACGCAGACTTAGCTAATAATGGGTGCAGCTCTCTGAGCTGAGGACATAATACCAGCCAGCCCCAGAGCCGAAGGTGCCAGTCTCTGGTGCTGTCAGGCCTCCTGCACTTGTCTGGTGCAAACGTTTCAACATAATCAACTATTTCTCAAATCAAGTAATAAAAACATTAATTTAGTCTAGTCACGGTGGTGGCTCACTCTTGTAATCCCAGCCCTTTGAGAGGCAATGGCAGAAGAGTCACTTCAGGCCAGGAGTTCAAGACCACCCTGGCCAAGAGTACCCATGGAGAGCATGCAGTCTGTCTGGAGGGACTGCGTCTAGTGATGATCGTTGCTTCCAGCATCTCCCCTGGGGCTGAGCTGGGCCCAACTGTGACTTCTTAGGTGGGGACCCAAATTCTGCTCTTCACCAACAAGGGCCGCGCAGGGCGTTGCTATGTTGAATGCACCTCAGGTTCACACTACAGAGGTCAATTCCTTTTATTTTGCCCCAAGAGCTTAGAAGGCTCCAAATGCTTTAGAAAGGATATTCTGACCCAGTGGACAGTCTGGTAAGAACAATGGGTGTCCAGTACAGGAGGCCGACTGCCGGATGTCACTACCACCTTCTTTGGAGCTGGAATCTCTCTCGTTGGGGAGACTGTTCTCTGGGCTCACAGGGGAAGTGTGAACTTTGTGAGTTTTGTCATTTGGCTGGGATTAAATTTGTAAATTAGTCCAGGTGTTACAGACGTGTAAGGAGTGTGCACTGGGCATATAGGGTTATTTTTCTGTCTGTGCTCAGTTAAGTACCTATATAGTAAATGTCATTTGCTGGTGGTGTAGGGACTGTGTTTATATCCTGCGGCTACTACTGTAACAAGCCAGGCGGTGTAAAGCCACAGATCCATCTCTCACATCCTGGAGACTGGAAGTCTGAGATGAGGATGTTTCAGACTGGGCCCTCCCGAGGCCTCTCTCCTTGGTGTGTAGACGCCGTGTTTTCCCTGTGTCCTCATGAGGTCGTCCCTCTGGGCGTGTGTGTCCTCATCTCCCTTCTTATCAGGACACCAGTCCTGGGGCCCACCCTTGTGACCTCACTTCACCTTAATCACCTCTTTGAAGACCCATCTCCAAACACAGCCTTGTTCTGAGATCCTGGGGATCAGGCCTTCCATGTATGAATTTGCAGAGCACAGTGAGACCCATTACAGGGACAGGTGGCTATCAAGGCTTGTCTCAGGACTCCAGGATGAAAATGCAAATAGCCACGCAGGATGGCCCCAGCCAAGGGCATGCGGCCCCCGCAGCAGCTCTCCTGCTCCTCTGGGCCGCGTCTGTGGCCAGAGTGGGTGCTGACAGAGACAGGTGCTATTGACTTGCCCATCCATGGTGATGTGCAGAGGGAGGTAGGTGAGGCCGTCTTGGGGATGGTGTGGTGGGCTTGCACATGGACACTTGGATGTGGACACCTGTGTGTTCAGAAGCTGGGGACCTGGTGTCCCCAGGGTGGCCACCTGGGCTGGTGGACAGTCATCAGGGTGGGGGCCCGGCTTTCCCGAGTGTCACTGGGACACGTCTGTGCGGCAGGGGGGCTGGCAGCCCCTGGCACAGGGCCCATTAGCAGAGACTTCCAGCAGTGCTGGTAATTACCTCTCATTAGTATTCGTCAGCATCCGGCCTGCCTGGTCTCCGCTCCTGCTGCATCAGCCTGTTTGATAAGACGAGACGCCGAGGTCAGCGTGCAGCATTAATTAGGCCTGGACGTCAGGAACCATTCCCGGTGCCTGGCCGGCGGGTTTCACAGACACCCGGCTCCTCTGATGTGCAGGCTGATGTGCCCAGGCTGTCCAGAGGCACCCACTGTGCTGGGCACCCAGATGGAATAGCAGGAGGCCCGTGTGCCTGTCCACCCCATGTAGGGAGCCTGTCCAGACTGTGCAGGGAGCCTGTGTGCCTGTCTACCCCATGCAGGGAGCTTGTCCAGGCCATGCAAAGGACCCCTGTGTCTGTCCAGGCCATGCAGGGGGCCCATGTGTCTGTCCAGGCCATGCAGGGAGCTTGTTCAGGCCATGCAAAGGACCCCTGTGTCTGTCCAGCCCATGCAGGGGGCCCATGTGTCTGTCCAGGCCATGCAGGGGGCCCATGTGTCTATTAATACCATGCAGGGGGCCCATGTGTCTGTCCAGCCCATGCAGGGGGCCCATGTGTCTGTCCACCCCATGCAGGGGGCCCATGTGTCTGTCCACCCCATGCAGGGGACCTGTGTGTCTGTCCCTATCCAGCCCATGCAGGGGGCCCATGTGTCTGTCTACCCCATGCAGGGGACCTGTGCGTCTGTCCACTCCAGCAGGAGGCCATGTGTCTGCCCACACCATGCAGGGGGCCTGTGTGCCTTCCCACTCTATGCAGGGGCCCGTGTGTCCGTTTACACCATGCAGGGGCCTGTGTGTCTGTCCACACCACACAGTGCTGGCATTTGCTGCGTGTGAGGTGCTGAGATTGGCTGAGGTCTGCTGGCATGTCCTGAAACCACGCTCCCCATGTCTCTGAGCTGCGGTGGCCCATCCTGCTGTATTAATGGTGGCTGGGTTGGTTTTAACTGGGCATGGTGAGACACAGACCATCCATCCTGAGGAATAGGTTTTTATCACAGGCTTGTAGGTCATTGAAACACAAGGTTCCAGGGGCTGGCGAGGGGGCAGACAGATGTGGGGAGCAGAGGAGGGAGGTTCTGAGGGAAGGATGGGCAGGGCAAGGCTGGTGGCCTACGCAGGGTTGGCTGGTGTGAGTGAGCCCAGTGGGCTCTAGGGCAGAGGTAGTTGGGTACCTGCCCCCGGGGCATCAGGCAGGTGGCAGGCAGAGGCCCAGAGCCCAACATATAGAGCAGATGGGGCAGGGCAGGGCTGAGGCCTGCACACCACAGGTGTCTCCAGGGATTAGCTTACTCCGGGAGGGGCATCCACCTGTGGTCAGTCAGTCAGGGCCCAGGACATCAGAGCACCAGGAACACTGAGGTAAGAAGACACGGTTCACACAGCCACTGTGCCCAGCACAGAGCATGCACTCTCACCTGTACCTTTGTGCTTATCTCAGTAACATAGTAGCCAAATTCTTTGCCAGCCCAAGGGGGTTAAGGGAACCCTTTTCTTTAAATGGGTGTATTCACTGATCAGATTGTAGGGAGAACCGGTCCGTTCTGTAAGGTGGCAGGAGAAGAATGCCACACTGGGGCCTGTGCAAGTGAGCGCTGCAGGTTCTGGGGGCCCTGCTGGTGAAGGGGGGAGGAGGAAAGGAAGGAGGGAGGAAGGAAAGAGGGAGGGAGGAAGGAGGGAAAGAAGAAGAGGAAGAAGAAAGGAAGGAGGGAGGAAGAAGGGAGGAAAGGAAGGGAGTGAGGGAGGGGGAGGGGAGGAAAGCAGGGAGGGAGGGGGAAGGAAGGAAGTAAAGGAGGAAGGAGGAAAGGGAGGAGAGAGGAAGGAAGGAAGGAAGGAAGGAAGGAAGGACGGAGGAAAACAGAGCAGGTTTCTTCTACTCAACTGGAGGGCTCAGGGCTCCCTTATGTCCCCAGGTCTTTTGAGAAACAGCAGAACTGCCCTGTGAAGGAAATGATTTCTCCCTGGCCGTGAGGATGTCGGTCCTTAGTAGAAATCATTGTTGCTTTTCCAGTGCAAAACGTGAGGAAATTCCCCAACCATATTCCCCTTTAAAAAGACTCCGACCACGAAAACGTAAGCCTTTCTCCAAGGTGGAACTCACTGCTTTTCTCATGATTTTTAGTTCTTGGGTGTCTGCTGCTTCCTGCCAAGGTTGTCAGCTGGGGTGGGTGCAGAGCTTGTCCCTTCCTCTAGGTAATGGGTGGCGTCTCAGTCTTCTTGGCTGCCACAGCAAAGTCCCAGGGACTGGGTAGCAAAAAAGTGGTCACTGATTGCTCACGGCTCTGTAGGCTGAAGATCCCGGTGTGGCAGGTGCTGTGTCTGGTGAGGACTCACTCCCTGGTCCACAGATGGCACCTTCTCCTGTATCACGTGGTGGAGAGGGAGCGAGAGCTCTGCTGTCCCTTCTTACAAGGGCACTAATTTGTCATGGGGCACAGAGGGATGACCACGTGAGGTCACTCTCATGACCTCATCTAAACATGCTCACCTCCCAAGGACCGTACCTCCTAATGCTTTCCTGTTGGGTGTCAGGCTTCAGCCCAGGAACTCTGTCGGGGCCCACGTTTAGTTTATCTCATACCACATCCAGGAATAATGAGGATGGACTACATGTAGCTGACCCAGGTCAATGTCTGCAGTCTGCACATGGAGTTTTGGGAAAGAAAGTCGATGGTAACCAGCCCCCGAGTGAGTAGTGAGCTCCTGCCCTGGGGCTCCCTGTCATTCTGTCCCACGTGGTATGTAAGTTGGACAGTGGGGGCTCTGATCCAGCAAGACTGGTGTCCTGACAAGAAGTGAACATGAGCACCCAGACGCGCACGGAGGGATGACCCCGTGAGGACACCGGGAGAAGATGGCATCTACACCCTAAGGAGAGAGGCCTCGGGAGGGACCAGCCTGTGACACCCTGATCTGGGACGTCCAACTTCCAGGATGTGAGAGAATGAAGGTCCGTGGTTTAAGCTGTGTGGTCTGTGGGGCCTTGCTACCTGCAGCATCGTTACATAACAAAGCAACAAGCATTTTGGGAAACACAGAAAGGCAGACCCTCTGAGGTGCATGGCAGCTCCCTGTGGTCTTCAGCAGCTCTCACCATTATCAATACGTCACGTGTCTGCTTATTTCTTCTCCCACCCCTGGTCACAACACTCACTCTCCCCTTTTCTTCTCTCGCTCTCGCTCTCTCGCTCTCTCTCACACACACTCCTATTTGAGAATGACTATTTAAAAGGTTCACCCATATTTTAATAAGGATCAGAAAATTCCACCACTAGAATTCAATTTTGTAAGTTGAAACCATTTGTCTAACACACTTCTGGATAATGGAAACTAATACTAGTTATTCTTAGTTACTAAGGAGTGGAGATAATTTAGTTGATCAAAATAACCATCATTAATAGGAATGATAAATTAGATTGGGAATTTTTAATGCAAACAAGGGAACATACAAGTAGTAAAACTTTCACATTCACCATAGTTGAGGTGGCACAGTGTGGTACCTGGAGTGTTGTAGAAGTTGCAAACCCAAGCTTAATCTACATACCAGAATCATTATATTGTCTATTGCTCTTAAATGGCTTGTTATATTCTCAGCAAAATGTGATTACTTTCTGGATTTTCTGCATGACAAATAATATCAGCATCTATTCCTGATGCCTGGAACCCTCTCTCTCATGTAGCAGCCCTTCCTCATACCTCTCCATTCCATGCGCTGTAGATCTTAATTTGGTTTTCTCCTCTCAATTCCCACATTCTTATCATTTGTCACTTGAATTATTGTTTTCCTACTTAATTTTGTGCTGTCACGGGAATTAACTATTTAAAATGCAATTCTAGGATTCTTATTACCTTGGGCAGAAGAAGGTTTGGTTTGGCTGGTGTAGTAACAGTAGAGGATATAATGGTAGTGGTGATAGGAATAAGAGAGGCTACATCAGGTTTGAATGGTATCACATGCAGAAAAAATCAACCAGCCTTCTCCCTTAGATGGATCACATTCTTTCACTGAAATGTTGGGAAATTTATACACACATGACATAATTGTACAAAATGCCTAAAACTTCTTATCTACAATAGCTGGGGAAGCACCTGGGTCCTCAGTGCAGGTCTGTCTTCTGGAAGGTGGGTGGAAGCACGAAGCCCAAGGAGGCCCTTCCCAGGCCCAGGCGTGGGTTGGGAGGCTCAGGCGTGTTTGTGGGAAGATCTTTCCAGCTGTATAGAGAAATCTTCACTTGGAGAATATGGAGGGAAATGGAGAGTCAAGGCTTTCTTTCTCCCAGGAATAAGCCTTTGCTCAAGAATGAGAAGTGAAATGCCAGAGAAATATCAAGACTCGGTGTAGAAACGTGCTCTGACCTCTGACTCATCCACTGATGCTTCCCTCCTTGGGATGGGAGAGAGCGGTGGAGGAAGGCGCATGAAGAGGGCGTGGGAAGAAGGGGAGAACCTCCCTGAGGTCTTCAATGCCGCGGCCACCACACTGGCCATCCCTGCCACTAGCAGCCACCCACTTACTGAGGGCTCACTCCAAAGGCAGCCAGGGCACTGCAGTTGGTCTGTCTTCATCAACGTGTATCATAATTCAATTCTCACAAAAATTCTGCCTTGTCGATTCTACATATTAGTGCTTCCATTTTTCTGGTTAAGGGATTAAAAATTAGAGAAGTTAAGTAGCTGACAGGGCTAAATGTGCACAAATTAGAGATTTCAGAGGTTTTACAGTTTAGGAGAGAATGGTGTGGCTAATCAAGGCAGCAGGAACAGCAGAGACAGGCCCTAGATAACAGTAATGGGAGGAGGAAGTTTGGCCAGAAAGCATGCAGCTAGGCATGTGACATGATCAAGGCTGTGTTTCTGGAGTGAGTCTCTTAATATAATTGGAAAGGAAAGTTACTGGAGATGAGCAACCAGATAAGAGGGCCCTTATCTAACAAAAGCAATCAGTGTAACCTGGTTCTGTATACCCTTAATGAATCCCCAACAATAAATAAATAAATAAATAAATAAATAAATAAATAAATAATTAGGAAAAAATTAAAACAGGATATTGGGCTGTGTCCTGACTTATCCACATATTTGGAGAAGCCCCTAGCAGGAGGGCAGCCTGCTTCTCTCTGGGGGTCAAATCAGGATCTGCCACCCTTAACATCCAACATCCCAGCACCCTGTGCCTTGTCCTGAATGAACGCTGTCATCTCAGCCCTCTGGCCTCAGCCGCCCACACATTAACAATGCACTTCCACAGCTTCAGATTGCACTAAAAGTACCTTAAAGCCTAAATGCTAATGTGTATCAGAATGGCTAAAGTACTATGTCTAGTCCTGTTTGAACTGAAAAATAATCCAACTTTGATGTGTAGAGCATTGAATTGATTAAAATCTGCTGCCACAAGAAGACCTCCTGGGCAAGGTGAGCCCTGTGGTGACTCCCTGTGTTCTCAGGTGGTTTCTGCGCCTGAAATTCTCCTACTGAAATGCATACTTTTCACTTAAATGGAGTTCGCCCTTGTGACTGAAGTGTAACCTCTCTCTTGTAAGAGCTATAATTTAGACTGATGTGGTCACTTAAAGCTTGGCATAAAGGAGGGATCTCAGGTACTGAGAGAGGAATAAGAAGTTTAATGGGAAAGAAGAACTGGAGGAGGAGTGATTCCAGGGACACAAAAGACTAACTGTGCTGCTGCCTTAATTCCACACACCCTTCCCAGAAGAAAAGTCTTCAGCCTTCTTTATTCATTCAGTGCATGGACCTTGGGGCCTCATTCCTGTTTACCCTGGTCAAATGGTAACATTTCTGTTAGACAAACCAAGGAGTTTGTACAGAGGTTTCAGTCAATAAAATCAATAACCATAACTAAAATTTAGTTTAGTCGTATATTTTATTTCAAATGTATATGGAATAATCTATCTGTTGCCACATGACCCCAGCCTCAGCAAGGGTAGACCATGTCTGCATCCTCCCTCCCCCCTCAGAGAGGGGTTATAAAGTATTTATGGTTGTCACAGACTTCTCCCACCCTGGGGATTTGTGGATTTTTTTGTATTTTCTAGTAGCCTCACCTAAAGCTTGGAGGAACCTAAATAAATCTTAAAGTATCCCCACAAATAGAGTTGGTCCTGATAAATAAGTAAATTGACTAAGCTAGTTGGAAAAAGGGAAATCATGGGAAAACATCATACCCTGACCCTTCCCAAGGTACAGTTATTTCTGGGCTCCTATTTCAACTCTTTGAGCCTTTCTCCCTCTGCATAAGCCCAATGTGGTAACCGCAAAGGAAAACTATGTCTCAAAACTCTGAGCTTGTGTTGTCCACCTCCAGGGGGAGGCTGGCATCCAGAAAAGGGATAATTTGGAGTCTGTGGGACCTGGGTTTACACCTTGTGCCACTGTGGGATTATGGACACAGCATTTCCTTTTATTAATTAAGATTCTTATTTCAAAGTGATAAAATTCAACTCGAGCTTGTTCATGTAGAAGAGATACTGCCTTGGCTTGTGAGACTGGAAAATCCAGGGTGGGGAGTGAGGCTGCTTTTGTCACAGCTGGAGCCAGCAGTTCAGGTGACTTATTTATTCATCCCACAAATTTTGGCTGAGGAAGCACTTTGGGTTGGGAGCTGTTCTAGGTGCTGATGATACAACAGTGAACAAAACAGACAAATCTCCAGATGTAAAAAAAAAAAAAAAAAAAAAAAAAGTGATGATGAAAGCTATGCAGAAAAATAGATGAGAGTCAGTCAGGACAGGAGTAACTTTTTTACTGAGTTATCAGAGAAGATGATGTTTGGGTGGAAATCTGATAGAGCCAGGATGCAAAAAACTTTGGGTTGCTCTGTGATTACTGCAATCTGTTGTGGACTCCATCCTGTCTCTGTTTCTCTCCTTGGTTCTGTTTTCTTTTGGTTAACTCTTAGCAGGTCCATTTCACGTGGCAGCACAACGGCCAGGGGAATCTCTAGCCTACCTGGTCCTGTATCTTCTCTCTTAGAAGAAGAGATACTCTCTTTTTCAAAGTGTCCCCAATCAATTCTTGAGAAAAGACTTGGGTCGCCTAGGTAACAAAACAACCTAGATTCCCCACAGCAGCAGTAGGTCATATGTCTTGACTTGGGGCAGGAAAGCAGGGCTAGGTAACTGACAGCCTCATAATTATTTATGGATGTGTCTGTGAGGATGTTTTAAAAGAAATTTGTATCAATTTTGTGTGATGAATAAAGCATATTGTCTTCCCAAATGTGAGAGAGCTTCACCCAGTCCAGTGATGGCCTGAATACAACGGAAATATGAAGGAAGGTTGAATTTGCCCTCTGCCTGACTGGTCTTCTCCTGCCCTTGATACTCCTAAGCCTCAGACCTTTGACCTACACCATTGTGTTTCCTAGATCCTCAGAATGTGGACTGTAGATTATGGGAATTCTCATCTTCCACAGTTGTGGAGCCAATTCCTTATCATTCTATTTCTCTGGAAGACCCTGACTACTCTGATCCATACAATCACTGGTTGGACGTGGGAAGCTGTGAAAGGGGATGGAGATTACAAATGACAATTACATTCTGACAAGCTAACCAAGAAACTGCAGAGACAAAGTCAGGACAGGGTGAGTCCAAAGTTGAATCTGTTCCAGAACCTGGTTGGTGAAGGAATTTCTCATCACAAAGCTGGGGTGACCCATGGCACAACCTAGGTTGACCAGCTGGCCCTCAGACAGCAGAATGATGTGGTGCCCAAGTACTCCATTGGGGTTCACTTCCTGCCTAAAAATCTGGATGAAGCAGTGGCTGAAACCCACCTGGGTAAGCTGAACATGAAGCTGCCCAGGCTGACTGAGAATCAGGCCAAGTACCTGGGTATGCCCGGTGATGGCTCCTTCAAGCCTGATCACCATCCCTACTGAGAGATAGGCCTGCTCTGCACTTTTCAGCTGCTGTCCTTGCCCAGGCCCTGCCTTACCTCCCCAAGGGCAAATGGCCCCAACTCTGGGATTGGTTTGTCTCTGTGCCCCTATTGACTCCCTGGGGCTGTTCACTCAGTCTGTGGCTTCTGCTGCATTCCTCAAATGCTCCAAGTGTGGCAGGTGGTATTGAAAGGGCTCTCCTCAAGGGCTGGTCATGATAGAGGGATACATCTGCAGGAAACCATGACCTCAGTGGTCTTGAAACTGCTCACTGGTCAGTCCTTTAGGCTGGAAGTTGGTAGTGGTGGTCACAAAACCCATGTATCTTATCCTCTAGACTTTCACCTAGCCTATGGGCCCATGTGTTTGGTTTATAGGTTAACTAGTCCATCAGACCATGACAGATGAGAATAAGTTTTATTTTTTATTATTTATTTATTTATTTATTTATTTATTTATTTATTTATGAGATAGGGTCTTGCTTTGTCTTGTTGCCTAGAGTGTAGTGGTATCATCATAGCTCACTTCAACCTCCAACTTCTGGGCTCAAATGATTCTCCTACTTCAGCCTCCTGAGTAGCTGGGACTATAGGCTCATCCCACCATGTCCAGCTGATTATTCTATATTTTACAAAGATGGGGTCTCACTGTTGCTCCACCTGGTCTTGAACTCCTGGCCTTAAGTGATCCCCTTGCTTCAGTCTCCCAAAGTGTTAGGATTATTGGTGTGAGCCACCACACCCAACCTGAGAAAGAGCTTCATTGAAGGGTAAGGAGGAACCATTGGGAATTTGAATGTTCACAAAAGCCTGGCTTTCTCTTAACCCTCATAACAACAAGGTTGGTACTTTCAGTCCCTATTTTATAGGGGTTAGAGTAGATTGTTAAGGGACAACCAAGAAAGGACAGTGACAGCCATAGGTTGGAGGGGGCCAGAAAAACAAAAGCAGGCATAAATGTGCCACTACTTTGTAACATGATCGTTCCTATCCACAAAGTTGGGTCAAAAAGAGATTAATTTGGTTTATAATGTTTATAATGTTAAAAGAAACCATGAAGGTGGGTAAATAAAACTTTTGGTGCATAAAAATCAAACAAACAAAAACACAAAGTCAGTACAGGAACTAATTTGGAGAAGGCATTAGCTTTTGGGGGGTAAGTAAAGAGAATTGAGACTTCAGGTGGAAGGTAGTGGTAGCAGTGAAGACAGACAGAAATGGACAAATTTATTGAGACTCTATGGAAAAAAGAGAAGAGGACCAAGAAGAGTACCATGTGGACTGAGTGGAGGAGGCAGGGCTCAAACTGAAAAATGAGCATGATATGCTTGGTTGTAAAAGTCCATTGGGAGTGGACAAGATCTATAAGAAGTCAGCACCATCAACACGGTCTTCATCACACCTGGGCCTTCCTTCTTCCATATCCTTCCCCTCCTTTACCATCTACAGCTTAATGTCCCAGAGTGTCCCACATCTCGTCTCTAACTCACAGGGTGTGGGGATGACTACTTCCCCTAGAATTACCTCTTCACCTCTCAGGTCTGCCTTTTACTTATCATTCATTTCTTCTCCCAGAATCCCTGATTTCATCTTTCTCACAAAAATGAAAATAGGCACATTGAGTAGGTTTGTGGCAAGGAGACTCTCATAGCTTCTCAAATCCGACAATGTTGGTTGGCAACTCATCTGGGTCTACATTGTATCAATTACTTGATAGAATGTGGCACCAGGCTGATCAAAATCAGAATGTATGCTGCAGCTACATCATGAGCTGAGCTGCGGCCAACAGGCACACAGCAGTCCTTGTGCACTTCCTTCTCAGCCCATTTGTTTTCTAAATGATAAGCTTGAGTGAGGTAACCCTGGCAATTGTCAGGGAATGGATTATTTGGCAACACTGCTTTCTTCAGTGTAGGTGATGACAATAATTTTACATACTGGTACTATTTCATGACTATTGCGAATGATGGTGTCCAAATGGAGGGAGAACAGTGTGATTCAGAGTGAGGCATGGGCCAGGGACAAGCGCAGAACCGATTCTGCTTTCCTCCTAAAAAATTTCTCCCCTGTGCTTGAAAGTGACGTTTATCAACAAACAGTTATTATTACTGCTTTATTATTGCCTCAGTTAGCATTTATATGGCTCTTTGTATTTTCAAGGTGTGTTTCAATCATTTTTATTAGTGAGAGAGGGCAGATCCTCAGGCATAGGTGGAAGACATAAGAGCCAGAGTTTTCTTGCGAAAAGGAAAAATGTTTCTACACATAGAAAGACATGCTGCTCTCTGAATTTGACTTTTAAAATGGTGGTTGAGAAATGTAGAAATCATTTGTGTAGTAATTATCTAGTAAAAAACACTATGCCATGGTGTATAATTTTTTTGATGTGTTGTGGGATTCTGTTTGTTAGGATCTTATTGAGTATTTTAGCATGTATTCATCTTAATTGTCTGAACTTGTATGTAAAGTTAGAAATTTTTGGAAGGATGTTAGACACGTTAACAGTGGTAATGTCTTGCTAAAATTATATATATATTTTTTCATACACGTTTCCATATGCTTTTTCCAGCAACTCCAAAAAGGGCAGAAAGGTTGATAACCTACATCATAGGGAGTTCATAGCAGGTAGACTTGCCTTTTGGCAAAAACTCTTATTTTTACTTTTTCTGTTTTTGATAATGGCCCAAGTGAGTCAACTATTTTATCCCCAGAGAGGTTCTAAAATATTTACAAGGTCAGTAGTGTTTCTGCTCTTTGCCTAGGTCAGCTTACCTAAAAAAGTATAAGCTAGGAGGAAGCTCAGAGTTTTTAATTGAATCTAAAAGTGTTCCTAAGCTTCTTCTTTAGAAATTGTGTTTGAAAAGAAAAAGAATTAAATTGTATATTGTAAGAGTCCCATCTATTAAGCCCTATATTTACTGCTGAATAATTTGAAACAAATCATGTGTTTGCTCTACTTTCATTGTGGTCCTGTAGGCATTTTGGATTGTTTTGTTTTGTTTTTTAGTTTGGGGTTTTACTTTTTATGGACACATCATAGTTGTACATGTGATATTTTGACACAAGCCTACCATATGTAATGACCTACACAGGTTACATGGAGGCAATTTCCTCCAGTTAGTCACTTCTTACGTTTTTCTTCCTTTAGACATTCACTGGCTTTAGGGTGGAAGAATATTCAGCCTTCATATCAATTCAGATATCCAACACCTTAAAAATCTTACCATTTCTTCATGTTAGGAGCATTCTAATTCCATTCTTCTAATTATTTTGAAATGTGCAATAAATTATTAACTGTAGTTATCCTATTGTGATACCCAAAAGTAGATCTTATTCCTTTAGTCTAAATGTATTTCTGAGCTCATAAACCAACTCACATTTATACCCCCATCCACTATTTTACCCTCACCAGCCATCACTCCACTTGTTATCACCATGAGCTCCATTTTTTTAGCTGTGATGTATGAGTGAGAACATGTGATATTTATCTTTCTATGTAAGGCTTCCTTCACTTCACAGTTCCACCCACCCATATTACATCAAATGAAAGGATTTTATTCTTTTATGGCTAAATAGTATGCTGTTGTGGATATACACCACATTTTCTTTATCCATTCCTCTGTTGATGGACATTTAGTTTGATTCTATACCTTGGCTATTGTGAACACTACTACAATAATCATAGGAATACAGATATTGGTTCAATATACCGATTTCTTTTTTTCTTTTTTTGATATATATCCAGTAATAGGATTTCAGAATCATGTCATTGCTGTATTTTTAATTTTTTGAGGAACCTCTATGCTGGTTTTCCTACTGGCTGTACTAATTTATATACCTACCAGCAGCTTATGAGCATCCTTCTTTCTCCAATTCTTGCCAGCATCCGCTATTTTTTGTCTTTTTGACAAAAGCCAGTTTAAGTGGAGTGAGATTGATATCTCCTTCTGGTTTTTATTTGCATTTATCTAATAATTAGTGGTGCTGAGCACTCTTTCATGTACTGGTTGGCCATTTGTACATCTTCTTTTGAGAAATGTCTATATAGATCTTTTGCTCATTTTTTAAAATGAATTGTTTGATTTTATGATGTTTTACATGTTTGAGTTCTATATATAAATCCCTTGTCAGTTGAATATTTTCCAGACATTTTTGCCCATTTTATAGGTTGTCTCTACACTTTGCTAATTATTTCTTTTGCTATTCAGAAGCTTTTTACCTTGATGTGATCCTACTTGCACATTTTTACTTTGGTTAAATGTAAACACATTTGGTTACATGTGTGTTTGAGCTTTTATTCAAGAAATCTTTGCTTAGAACAATATCTGGGACCATTTTCTCAATGTTTTTTACTAGCAACTCCATGGTTTCTGGTCTTTATTTAAGTCTTTAATTAATTTTTATTTGAGTTTGTATATGATAAGAAATAAGGGTCTAGTTTCATTCTGTATATTGACATCCAGTTTTCTTAGCACCATATATTGAAGAGACTATCCTTACCGCAATGGATGCTCTTGGCATATTTGTCAAAAGTGAATTGGTTGTACTGGATTTACTTCTGGGCTCTCTGTTCTGTGTCTTCGCTCAGTGTAGCTGTTTTTATGTCATTACCATATTTCTTTGATTACTATAACTCTATATTGTGATTTGAAGTCAGGTAATATGATGCCTCCAACTTTGTTCATTTTTCTCAGAATTTCTTTGGCTATTCTGGGTCTTTTGTGGTCACATAGTAATTTTGTGCATGTTCCATTTCTGAGAATAATATCCTTCACATTTTTATAGAGTTTACATTGAATCTGTAGAATACTTTATCAATTTAGCAATATCAATTCTTCTAATTTATGAACATGAATACCTTTCCATTTTTGTGTGTCCTCTTCAATTTCTTTCATCAAATTTCTATAATTTTCATTGTAAAAATATTTCATTTGTCTTGTTAAATTTATGCCTAGGTATTTTATTTTATTTGTAGCTATAAATGAGATCACTTTCTAGGTGTTTTTGTTTATTATTATTTGTTTGTTTGATTGTTTGTTAATGGCCTCATGCTGAATTTTACTGCTGATTTTATATCCTGCAACTTTACTGAATTGTATTGGTAACCTTGTTTGAAATCTAAGAGAAAAGGCTTTTTTCCCCCGTTCATTATGATGTTAGCTATGTGGTTGTTGTTTATAGTTTTTATTGTGTTGAGGTATGTTCCCTCTATAACAAGTTTGTTGAGAGTTCTTATCATGAAAGGATGTTGAATTTAACAAATATTTATTTTTTATCTATTGAGTTGATTGCCTGATTTTTTGTCCTTCATTTTGTATATGTGATATATCACTTTTATTTATTCATGCATATTAAATCATCCTTTCATCCCTGGGATAAATCCCCCTTAGTCACGATATCTTTTTAATGTGTTGTTGAATTTGATTTTCCAGTATTTTGCTGAGAATTTTTGCATCTGTGTTAATTAGAGATATTGGCCTATATGTTTCTTTTCTGGGGTATTTGTTAGGGTAACAGTGACTTTGTAAAATGAATTTGGAAGTATCTCCTCCTTTTAAAATTTGTGGGGTAGTTTGAGTTGAATTTGTATTAGTTCTTTAAATGTTTGGTAAAATTCAGCACTGAAGCCATCAGGTCCTGAACATTTCTTTGATGGGGGACTTTTTATTGCTGCTTCTGTCTTGTTATACCTCTTTGTTATTATTACATAACATTTTTTGTTTCCTTTTATAGTCTTTGTCTTGAAATGTATTTTATCTGATGTAAATATAGCAACTCTTGCTTTTTTTTTTTGTTTCTATTTGCATGAAATATCTGTTCCTTTATTTACCCTTTCATTTTCAAGATATGTGTGTCCATAGGTTAAGTGGATTTCTTGTAGGTAGCATATAATTAGGTCTTTTTTTTTTTTTTTTTTTTTATCCATTCAGTCACACTTGTCTTTTGATTGGAATATTTAGTCTATGTACTTTACATGTTACCATAGATAGGTAAGGAATTCTTACTGACATTTGTGTTACTTGTTTTCTTGTTATTTGGTTAGTTTTCTCTTACCTTCTTCCTGTCTTTATTTGTGTATGAGTGATTTTCTATGATAGTATCCTTTCATTTCTTGCTCTTTATTTTCTGTGTATCAATTGTACATTTTTGCTTTTTATTTGTCCTAAAGCTTACAAACAGCATCTTATAATCAGTTATTTAAACAAATGACAACTTAACTCTGATCACAATGAGATGAATAAATAAAGAAGCCAAGTTAAAACTAAAAATGAACAAACAAAAAAACTACACTTTAATCAATCCTTTCCACTTTTTGACTTTTTAAGTCTCTATTTATCTTGTTTGTCTATCTCTGAACAAATTGTTACAGTTATTAATGTTGGTAGGTTTGTCTTCTAAACTTCATAGTAAAGATATGAATGATTTATATTCTGTAATTATAGTGTTAGGATATTCTGTATTTGCCTGTGTTCTTACTTTTATCAGTGAGTTTTATACTTTCAGATAATTTTATGTGGATTGTAGGGTACTTTTCTTTCAGATTGAAGAACTTTTTTCAGCATTTCTTGTAGTACACCTCTGGTATTTATGAAATCACTTCCACTTTGCCTGGGCAAGTTTTTATTTCCAACTTATGTTTTAAGGATAACATTTCTGGATGTGATAATTCTGTGGTGGTGGACATTTTTTCCCTTCAGTATTTTGAATAGGCCATCCTATCCTCTCCTGGCCTATAAAGTTTCCACTAAGAAGTATCTTCTGCCAGATGTATCAAAACTGTTTTTTTTTTTTTTTTTAATTCCATTTGGTTATTTTCTCTTGGTGCTTTTAGCATCCTTTCTTTCTTTATCTTTTAGTACTGAGAATTCAGTTATTATGTGCCTTGAAGCTGCCTAACTTGGGGTGAATCTGCTTGATGTTTTTTGACCTTCTTGTACTTTTAGATATTCATATTTTTACTAGTTTGGGAAAGGACTCTGTTAGTATTTTTTGAATAAACTCTTTACCTCAGTGTCTTTTCTATATTCCTTTAAATAACAACTATATTTGCCTTTTTGAAGTTATTTTCTTGATCTTATAAGAGTACTCAATTCTTTTTTTCTTTACTCTTTTTTCTCCTCTGAGTATGTGTGCTTTCTTCAAGCTCATGGATACTGCTTGATTAATTCTGCTGTTGAGAGCCTCTGATACATTCTATCAATTTGTCACTTAATGTTTTTTGTATCTCTAGAATTTATGCTTGTGTATTATTTCAATCTGTTTGTTAAATTTATCAGTTAACATTTTAAATTTCTTCTCTGTGCTATCTTGAAGTTCATTGAGCTCCATCGAGTTAGCGATTTTGAATCCCTTGAGAAGTCACATATTTTCATCTCTTAACAATTGTCATTGGTGACTTATTTAGTCCACTTTTGAAATCATGTTTTCCTAGATATTCTTGATGCTTGTGGATGTTCATCAATGTTGGGGAATTGAAGAGTTAGGTATTTATTAAAATTTTGAAGTTCTAGTTAGTTTGTAACCATCATGCCTGAGAGGGCTTTCCAAGATTTCAAAGGTGATTAAGTGTTGTGATCAAGCCAGTGACCACTGAAGTAGTGGGCATATTAAGCCCAGAAGTGCTGTCCAAAAGCAAGAGCCTGCAGTTGGGGGCCTCAGGATTCTGCCTGGTGTCCTAATTTACCATAGCTGAGATGTTGCTCAAATGAAAAGAAAACATCTTTTATATTCATTCTTCTCTTTTTCCAAAGGAGAAGAAAACTGTCCCAGCACTATACTATCTTGACACAGGCACTGCCAAGGCTACTGCAGCTGGTGTGACTCTGGGTGACACATTAAGCGCACTGCCTTTGAGACCAGCACAGCACCAGGGCTTGCCTGAGGACTGCAGGCTCTGTGGCTGCTTGCCATTCAGATTTATTTGGTACCTCAGCACGCTTTGTGCAGGCTGTAGTGAAGCTGGCCAGAACTCAGCTGTATCCTGGTAGGGTACAGATTCCTGTAGATACAGGGCTAATCTAAATTTCCTCTTAGTGGGCACTGGCAAAGTTCTGAGTGGTGTTGGGTCCATAATGGTGCAACAGCACTGAATTCCAATGCAATGTCCCCCACACACGTGGCTTTTCCTGCCCAAAGCACACAGATACTCTCCCTGTGTTTCATAGCCTAGAGTTGGGGGAAGAGTGACGTAAGCCATGCATGCTGCCCTTCCTGTCCCCTTCCATGCCTCTTTAAACATATTGTCAATATGTTTAAACCTTTTTTTTTTTTTTTTTTGAAGGTGCTTTTCAGCCTGGATAATTATTCAACTTGGTTTTTCATCACAGGGACAGTAAGTGTATGGTTCTATTCAGGCATCTTGCTCTACCTTATTTTCTAAGTCTCTAGCACCATTTTGCATACAAAGGTTGTGAAGAGTTTCTGGTATGCCTCTCTGTCCAGGGCACATGTGTTTTATTCACTTACATATAATGTGTTGAAGGAGGGAGTTGAAAGCAACTGTTTTCACCAGAGTTTCTGTGTTGTAGGTGGTGTTGAGTTGGCTTCTGGTACTCCCAATTGCCTAGAACAAGGAGAATTTTCACTTTCAACTCCAACTACCATTCAGGCGGTCCAGAAACCAACCCTGTGTACAAAGATCTATACCTATCTCATGGCATCAGTGACATTTTTTAGAACAGAGAGCCAGGAGAATATTTGTGGAGAATAAAAAGTAATCACCCTGATGGATTCCAGTAGCAGTATTTATTCCTGATAATTCAGATAACTTCCAGAAGCCAACACCGTGTGCAATTATCACGCATATAGTGACAGAATGGTGTCTAACTTTGACTGTTTTCTTCCCTTCAGATCCCTCATACCAGCAACTAGTATTGCCTAATTTGGCAGAAAAGTGCAGTCTTGTAGACAGTCCTTCAGTTCACATCCACTCTTCTACTCCAACTATACCATCAATATTCAATGGGGAGAAAATAAAATTGGATCAATACTTTCAAATATTTGGTCTAATAAACTTGGTTCTAATAACAGGGGGGAAAGAAACACCAAGAACTGATAATCTAATGTTTTTTTTATCTTTTATTCCACAAGGAAAAATTGTTCATTTTGCAAGACAGATAAAAACATTTCTGGATAAAAATAGAGAAATTCAAATAGATTGGAAAAGGTAAGACGGGCACGTTGAAGGCCAAGGAAGCAGTACTGGCTAATCTTTTAGTGTAATAACCTCTTGAAACTACTTTTAAATTCTTTAGTTTTATACATTAATGGAAACCAGTGAAATGACACGTATTTACTCAATTTGTTGTCACATTTCACAGTCCCTATATATTTTTCTTTTGTATAACTATGGATTCTCTATAATATTTGTCCTACAGTAACCTTCACAGGCTACACAGGTTACTTACCAAATCATTTTAAAGGATTGGTAATGTTAATATGAAAAATGAATCTAATGAAAGGTACAATATTTATGCTTAGAATCACAGTGGTAACTGGTTAGGTTACATGTACAAAGAATTATATCCTAGATAGGAGCAAGCTTCTCTTTTATGCAATGTATTTTATATCACATTCATTGTTAAATATTATGACAGAAGCAGTCATACATCAATAGACGTGATCAAACATCATTTTCCAAGTTTAAAAATTATCTATTAAATATAAATTGGCATATTTCTTTTATATACTTTTCTTTTTTGTTAAATTTCCAATTAATATCAGGATACAGACTATTTGGTGAACTCTCACCTGTATTGTGAGAACTGCCACAATGTAGGGGTATATGGCGCCCCTCCTGGGTGAAGGGCTCAACTACAACTTGGACTTTACCTAACAACACAAACAATGTAGACTTATCTTGTATACACTTTTCAAAGACTGAAAAATCATTATAGAAGAGTTTTAGTTAATTCTTATCTAAGTGGTTTAGATTTCTTTCCAGTATTTTCTGCTGTTCTTACTAAATACATAAGAACAATATGTGTAAAAGAAACCACATTTCTTTTACATTTACTGATTCTGCTTAATGGTTTTTCATTATCTGTTTTGTAAGTGGCATTCACTAATATATGCTAATCTTCCCCAGATCCTCATTTAGGTTTATTTATTCTTAATTATTTTATAATTCTTTCTTATAATTATATTGAATATTCTTTATTCTTAGAAATCCCTTCAAGTAGGTGAAGAACAGTCTTCTCACTTTTAATTATGTTGTCTCTTAGGAGATAATTTCCCCCTCTCCCATAACAGTTGCAACACTTCTTCTTAATGTACCATATGGTACTAAATTTTTTTTTATTTCTTTGCTTTTGGTTAATATTTCTATAATGTTATGTTTGGAAAACACATTACATTCTGTCATGCATGTTTAAATTATTGATCTTTAAGCAAGCATTTATAAAAAAAACTCTTTACCTGATTTTGCTGTAAAATAAACAGCTCTCCAGGAAAAAAAAAAAAAAAAAAAAAAAAAATACGTACTTTCCCTGACAATGTCCCAGAATAAATAATCTATTTTGAAATTGAAGGCATTTTAATTTTAGGTATCATCACTAACATTGTTAATTTGGGCATTTAGTTACACATGAGCAAGGTGGGTGCAATTCAGGGTATTTTGGAGTGGCTAGGGTTAGGCTGGCCTGGGCTTAGTCACTAATTGAGAGCTTCCAGATGAAAGACCTTGCAGGTAGGTTGTTTTGGGGAATTGATGATGTTCCTGAGGCTTTTTGACACAGACAGATAGCTACAAGTTGTTATGGGAACATCTCATGGGAACGTAGGTGATCAAAACCCTAGGAAATTTCCAAGAAACAGCTGACACCCTTCGAAAGCTGTGTATAAAATCCAGCACTGAGATCTCCATGATGCTTGTAGCCATGTGGGTGGGGTCTGTTTTGCCATCCAAACTGTTACAATGAACATTTCCCTTCTTGCAAAACTTTACTAGCTCTTGTTCTTTTTAACTATTTAGGCAACTACCTGAAGCCATCACAGTGATGCCTTAACAACATTAAAAATCTAATTCCAAGTGCAAAATGAGAGATGTGGTTTCTCTCTCTTTATTAATTGATTCTTGGGTATTCTTGACTATAATTGTGGTTGTATTTATTTGTGTTTTTTTAATATATATATATGTATATATGTATATATATATGATGTTGTGCATGTACTTTGATGTATGAATTTTGATATCACATATATGAATGACTTTTTGTAAGTTTATTTTTATGTAAAATCAATTGAATTCTTTACTAAAGAGTTTTCTCTCTCTCACACTCTTTTCCTCTCACTCTTTGTTTTCTCTTACATGAACACATACAAACGTACACATCATTAATCATTTCAAAGAACAGACTTTTTTTGTTATACAAGACTCCATTGCCTAAATTTTTAACAAATAATGTCTTATTTTTTAATCACAAAAATATTACCTTAGATAAATATGTAATATATTTTGTTGCAAATATTAGAAGTTTAACCATAACTGGCTTGTTCTCATGTGGTAATTTATAGCTTGCCATAATAAAAAGAAAGGGAAAAGTATGCAGAAGTGGTAAAAATAGTTGATGTCTCTTCCAAATGCTTGGTGAGTTTTGGTATAAAAGAAATGGCTATCCTATTACCCTCATGAGAGCAGTGTACATATAGAAAGTCACTGACTGTATATTATGGCAAAATAAATCTATATTAATAAAATAAGTTCATGAAGGTGTCTTGACATAGCTTAACATGTCTTTTCCATGCTCTCTACAACAGGAATTCCAGCAGAGGAAAATATTGGTAGACATATTCTCAGAAACTGTAAGGGTGCTCAGAACCCAAGAGAACTTTTTATCTGCAACAGAACTGACCCCACTACCATTCTCACCTTGTCAAATATACTCAATTCTGCCAACTGTGCAACCCAGGGGAAGAGATGATGAATAGAAGAACTTTATCACACTAATGATATTGTACCACTCTTCAGAATTCTTGAAACTTAATGTGTTCCTTGCAGCTTTGTGCTAAATGTGTAAGCTTAATCCTTTGCATGCAAACCCATGAACCTTTCTTGAAAAGTGCTATAAAAGACATCAAGGTGAATGTATCAGAAGATTTAGTAATGCTAAAGAGTATTTATAAGTTTATTGAAAGAGTGAATAAGTGAATGGATATTGCAGGCAGAATGGGGACCAAAGGCCCAATTCTTGGCAAGGGAAAACACCTCCCCCCAAAAGGGGAAAATGAAAAAGTAAGCTAAGTGAGGTGGAACAAAGGAAAGTCAGCTAGTTTACCTTTAAAACAGCTGCTGCTAAATTTATCAGCTGAGGAAGTTTCCTGCTTTTCCTAGAAGCCGGGCCAGTTGTGGATATAGCTTACTAACACTCCTGCTGGGTCTGTTTTTTTTTTTTTTTTTTTTTGAGACAGAGTCTCACTATGTCACCCTTGGTAGAGTACTATAGCATCACAGCTCACAGCAACCTTAATCTCTTGGGCTTAAGTGATTCTCTTGCCTCAGCTTCCCAAGTTGCTGGGACTACAGATGCCCATCACAACACCTGGCTATTTTCTTGTTGCAGTTATCATTGTTGTTTAGCAGGCCCAGGCCAGGATCGAACCCACCACCCTCAGTGCATGTGGCTGGCACTGTAACCACTGTGCTAGGGGCGCCCAGTCACCCCTGCTGGGGTCTGTAAGCACTCTAAAGAATTATGGCCACAAAGGAAGCTGTGTGCAAGGCCTACCAAGAAACATTAACTAGGCTGTCTCCTGTCCAGTTAACAGTCAAAGGAAATACTCATGGTGGAGATTTGTATTTGGCTGGGGCAGAGACCAAGGGAACAGCTGGAGCCCTGACATATGGGTAGGAGGGCTTGTCTCTTTTATCGCAAGGAAGACCCTCTGTGGTGGTGATGAGAGGAAAATTCCGCTTTCCCACTAATTCTTCAGAGGACATTGACGTCAGTGGCATTTTACTCTGCAGTCAATGAGCATAGATTGACACCTCCCTAGGAATCTGTATGTGTGACCACAGACAGGAGGCTGCCCCCACACAAGGCTCAGGTTCCTGATTTTTCAAGGCTGCTTAGACCCTTAAAGTGAATGATTATAGAAACAATAGAAGCTAATATGCTCACTCAGAGAAACTGTTGGTGTCTTTGTTCCCTTCCTCAGCTTACCCGCTGAACTAATGAGCAAATATTCTTCAATAAAAGCTAAGTGGAACTGACACTTGGGGCCATCGTCAGAACCCTGCAAATGGGCGGTGGTCCTCTGTGATCCCACCTTTGAAAATTCTATTCTGTGTGTCTTGTCTTCTTCTTTCTCATTGTTTCTAACTTTATAATTCTTTAGTTGGTTGCTGCCTGATCCACAGGTCTTAACAGACCCTGCCCCTGGGGTGGGACACTGGCAGATATAAAGTAAGATTTAAATGAGTTGTACTCAATTTACACTGAAAATCCTAACTCCTTGAAAGTTAAGCAAAAATACTTTTGATTTTAACACCTGTCAAAACTTTCTCTAAAATGCATTAATTGCTTACTGTTTAGCAATCACAGCTTAAATGAGATCGAATCTCCCAGTTATTTACAGAGCCTTCGTACTCTCATTAACAAGAGTCTTTGTATCAGATCATCATTCATATTTTATACGTAAATATAGAATGGATGGTGGATGTACAGTTCACGCAGTAAATACATACTCCAAAGATCATACTATCTTAAATAAACAATTGATTTTGTAATTTTTAAAAATTATTGGAATTTAAAATAAATTTAAGCCATTTGTTTCTCTTACCTAAAAATGAACATTCCAAATAACCACCTAAATTCCCTACCATGTAAACGTTTAAATATAAAATGCAACTTGAATTCCAGGAATTATTTAGAATTCCTTAAGGAACCTGTGAAGTGTAACATAGGAACTTTGGGTAATCTAGGACAAAAACAAGCCATCATATGTCTTTAATAATGACTGTTATAAACTGCTTGAAACTTATAAATTTTCCATTGAAACTGAAAGGAATGTCCAAATAACTTTAAAAAAAAAATCATAGAATAAGTTTTTTAGCTTAGTGAAAACATGTCAGAGGGGTAACTTCAATTAAATTGGTAACAAAGAGATGTCAATATTAAAATTATAATTTAAGCAAAAAGATGAGAAAGAAATATTGTACTAGAAATGTAATGATTAAATTTCAAAATGGGGCTAATGTACTTCACTGGAAATGAATGAAAGGGAAATTACCATATTGGGAAAGACACTGGGTCAAAGGGTAGGGAGGTCATAGTTGATTCGGGCTGCAATAACAAAATATGTACGATAGGGAGAGTGATTTACAAACAATGGACATTTATTTCTCATAATTCTGAAAAGCTGTAGGCATATCTCCATTTGGTAAAGGCCCATCCTTCATTAATGGTAACTTCCTTCTCATGCTGCCTTCACATGGTGGGAGGAGCAGGTAATTCCCTCATGCTCTTCCATTAGGGCAATCATCTCATTCATGAGGGCTGTGCCCCGGTGCCCTGCTGCCATTGTGCTGACATTAGTTTTAATTGTATGACGCAACAGTTCAGGCCATAGCACTATTACTTCCTCGGATAATGTAATTTTAGGACATAAACATTTGAAATTTGTGTTAAAAATTAATATTAGTTTTGACATTAGTCATTTGTCATTAGTATGACAGCCAACCATCAAAATGTCTATGAAGGCTCAACCATCCTAAGTGATTCTACTCCAGAAGCAAGGCTTTGCCCAAGAACATGATAGATCTAGAGTTCATGAAAAGCTAAAACTTGAATAACTCTCATTAACATTCACACACAGATGCTCTCAGATAAATGTGATTCGTGTTGGATATGTATCTCCAAATTCTGCCTGAAAGATTAATGAAAACATTCCCTGAAATCTTTGATGTTTTAACGTCTAATTAAATTTTTTTGGGTTGAGGATTTTCCTTTTATTGGTAGCATTTGTTCTTTTTACATTAATGACTAAATGTCTTTAAATATATCCTACAGGTCAGATATTTTAATTTTTGTCCTAGTTCTTGCTACTAAAGCCCAGAAATATATTTGCTTTGGTCCGTAATATCACCTTCTCTGTCTAAGGATCTCTTAAAAATGTAGACCAGGAACCATATTTCTTACTAAGATTTAATAGAACAATAACCATGGAGAGTTTTTTTTTTTTTAATTTATCATTAACAATCTTTATATTTAAAAACACAGAAAACCTCTAAAGATTTATTAAAATGCACATATTAAGAAAGGAGCTTAAGGAAAATATATTTTAAATTTAACATCATTAGTTGTTTAATCTTCAAAAGTTTGAATAAAATCTCCATAATTGAACATTTCTTTTAATTGCATGATATGGTTATTAATGTATTGTTCTTTATTACCTGAATATCTTTTAATAGAAGTAAAGGTGAGCAAGCATTGGAGAATAAGTTTGTGCAAAGTCGACTATAGATAAATAAAAAGAAACTTCACATAGAAAAATGACATAAATCAGTAAATGGTATTAATAGTGTTGTTAAAAGTAATGTATTACATTGATCACCATATCACACAGGCTTAAATATATTACTTAAAATTTGTTTCTTAAGAACATTTTAAGAAGTCTTTAGTCTGTGGCAAAAATGTCATGTAATATGTTTCTTTGTAAAAATATATCTAGTACATTATAGGAAAAGTGACTGTAAAATCTGCATTAAATCAGATAAATTATAGTATTTGATATTTGTCTCTTGTAGGCGACAACTCAGCCCAGTAATTGTCATAGCAGTAGCTTTTAACTTGTGAGTAGAGAGTTATACGATTACTATGTTGAATGATACAGATTAGACCTGTTCTTGGCAGTATTTAGGATACTACTGATTTTCCTTTCTAGAAATAGGAAGGCAATCATCTATAACAGTTAATGGGAAAGAAGGAGCTCGCTATGAAGAGGACAGCGCAAATCTTAAAACTTCTCAGATACAGTATTTTTATACACTTACAACGTGATATATGCCATTTAAAAATTTTGCAATCCTTCAGCCCATTGTACCTCTTGATTGTGATATTCATGTTTTTCTTTCCTTAATTCTGTTAATGTGGTGTGTCAACATTTAATAATGTTAGTACTTTGAATAACCTTTCAATAGAGGGATAAGTCTCACTTGATCATGGTATGATCCTTGAAATATTCCATTGAATTTGGCTTGCTGGTATTGTGTTGAGGACTTTTGCAGTATGTTCCCCAGGGATATTGGTTAGTGGTAGTCTTTCCTTGTGGGATACTTGCACAGCTTCAGTGTCAGGGTAATACCTCATAAAATGAATTGGGAAGTGTTACCTCTTCTTCAATTTTTCTGAAGAGCAATGTTCATATTTTCATTATAAATTTTGCCTTGTATCTATAAACAGTACTCTTTTCCACAGTTAATTTTTTAATTTGCAGCTCACTTTGATAGCAATAAAACTATGCTTGCTTTATTATAATTTGCAATGGCTTTGTACACATCTGCTCATCTTTTCTTATTTTTGTAGCTCTTTAGGAAACAGTTTTTAGGTGTGGCTCTTATAAGATGTGTAGTTAGTTATAGCTTTGTGAATTAAACTGCAAATTCTTTTCTTTTGTTTTTTTAAGAGACAGAGTCTCACTTTAATGCCCTCGGTAGAGAGCCATAGTGTCACAGCTCACAGCAACCTCCAACTCCTGGGCTTAGGCAATTCTCTTGCCTCAACCTCTTGAGTAGCTGGGACCACAGGCACCCGCCACAATGCCCAGCTGTTTTTTGTTGCAGTTTGGCTGGGGCTGGGTTTGAACCTGCTACCCTTGGTATACGGGGCCAGCACCCTACCCACTGCAAATTCTTTTAACAGGTGAGTTATACTTATTAGCATTTATTAATGACTTTTATACTTTGTCATATTATTTTGTTATAATTATTATATGCATTTTCAATATTTTCTGTTTATATTTCTCACTAAGGCATTTCTTTAAATTTTATTCATTAAATTTTTTTTAGCATATAAAGAGGTTTTATTTTTGTTTTGTTCATTACCTTCCAAAAGAAAAAAAAAATTTTAATGTCCCTAAGTCTCCTGCTATTTAAACTTTTACTCAATTTTTTTTTTCCTTAATTTTTTTGAGACAAAATCTCACTTAATTACCCAGGGTAGAGTACCATGGTGTCAACCTACCTCATACTAACTTCAAACTCTTGGATTCAAGTGATTTTCCTTCCATAGCCTCCTGAGTAGTTAAAACTATAGGCACCTTCCACAATGCCAGGCGAATTCTCTATATTTTTAGTAGACACAGGGTTTCACTTCTGCTCAGGCTGATTACCAACTCCTGAGCTCAAGCAATCCTTCTGCCATGGCCTCCCAGAGTGTTAGGCTTATAGATGTGAGCCACCACATCCAGTCCACTTATTGGTTTTTAATAGTAAATGTACATGGTACACCTATGTCCTGTGCAATAACCCATAATCATATTTTAATTTTTTCTTTCCCTCTCTATTTCCATCCATTCATTTGGTGCAGTACATTTTAGAACAGATGACACATGATATACATCATATAACATTTTATTCCATCTTCATCTGTGTATTTGTTTTAATCTTTAATGTAGAATTAAACATACAAATTGATTACAGCTTCTATTTATCTAGCAATTTCCCCTGTTCTTGACTGGATGCATTTATCTTCTAATAGATTCATCAGGAAGGCCTCATGGGTGCATGGTACTACCGCTTTTGTGTATTCAATTTTTTCTGCATATACTTGATAGAAAAAGATTGGCTGGCTATAAAATCTTGGTGTATTCTTACATTTCATGTGTTTTTCAAAAACATTGGTCTTCTTTTTCTCAAACTATCCTTGAATATCACAAAATGTGTGATGGGAACATGGCCAATCTTTGGGAGAAAGTGTTATTTCTCTACTGATATGAAAATTAAGTTGCATATTCTATTTTCAATTTATGATAAATCCATGTATTTTTTATAGTTTATTCATTGTCCTTATTGGTTTTTATATTGGGGGGCATGTTATAAGATTTCTATTCACATAACCACTATTAACTATTATCTCAATCGTATATAACTATTTTAAAATACATGAAATATCTCATTTTTACTACCAAATGTGCTGCTGATAAATAATTCCTAGGTCAGTAACAGAAAGACAGAGAAATTTTATATTGTGGCTTGCTAGAGATGATGACTCACTGATGGTTTCTCTGTGCTTCTATGACAAAAGGACAATACTTTGCATGTAGTTGTGCTTAAATGACAACTGGTTAGTAAGTACTAGTAATTACTGTGTTATTAGTCAACTCCTAGGGTTTACTAATGGGAAAGCAATCTACAGTACCAGAATCATTCTTGGAAAATGTTTGGTCTTTTTCTTAACTACATAATCTTAGCAATATGCCCAAAGTTTGACAGTTTCCAAGAAAACAGAATCATAAAATTCCAATGACTGATTTCATTCCCAATTTGCTCTGTGCAAAGGGCTTCTTTACAGCTATACATGCACCTTCATCATCTACCTAATTGCTTTGAGGCATGTTCTCTCAAAATCCCAAATTTCTGCAGGCAAGGGAAGTTTTAGTCAGCACAAATTATGGTAGATGAACAGCAAATCTCTATCATTTTGCTCTTTTAAAATCTTTCTACTCCGTTAAGAATGGTCTTTATATCAGCAGCATCAGTATCACCTAAGAATTCATCAAAAACACAAAATATCAGATCACTTCCCAGACTTAATGAACTAGAATATATTTTACTAATAGCACAAGTAATTTATATTCATATTAAAAATTGGTAAACTCTGCTTTAAATGATTTTTTTTAAAAAATTCTAATAAAAGAGAAGAAGAGAAAAGGAAAAAATTATTTAATTTACAGCTGAATTTAAATAATATTTAGCAAAATGATGACAGGGTGAAGGTAGACCATACTCAGACACAATTTGCAGCCCCCAAAGTCAAGGGAGCCATTAAAGGAACAGATTTTTTCATCTCTAGATATCTTTTCCTAACACAATTTCTAGGCTTCAGATGTCTAGAAATTTGTGGAAAATGTAAGATGTCAATAACGGATCAACAAATAGCAAGCTGCATGAACTTGAAAAGTTATTCTCCATCTCTGAACATTGTTCTTTTTATCTGTAAAACTGAGTAGTTGGTGGGCAGCACCTGTGGCTCAAAAGAGAAGGGTGCCAGCCCCATATGCTGGAGGTGGTGGGTTCAAACCCAGCCCCGGCCAGAAACTGCAAAATAAAACTGAGTGGTTGGCTGTGTCTTGTTAGTTTGACAACAACATGAATATCATTCTTTAACAAAAGAAATACACTGCCATCACAGACCATGTAGAAATAGCAATGTTCTTTCTTTCTTTCTCATTCCTTTGCTTACATGTGTCCAGAGCAGCATATCTCATGGAGAGTGAACATCTCATTTATTTTTATATATTCTGGACAAAGCATAATGATAACACATGGCAAATTTCTCAAATGTTGCTTGAACAAATCTACACAAAACAATCACCATGTTTAAAATTTTAGATGTTTCCTACAAAAATAGATACTAGGTGTCATCTTTTAATAATTTTTTTAAATGTGTTAATTCAAATTAAAATTTGATTCAAAAAATTGAGTTTCTAATAGTTTTACAATAAGCTAGGATGAAAAAGAGATATATATAGAGTTCAAGGTTAAGTCCATTCATATGCACCTCTCTCCACTAATTTGCATTTTCTCTTAAGAATGTCTTGCAGAGAGCAGATGTACAATAAAAAGCACTATAAAATATATTTAGAAAAGATGTGAATTAGCTATTATGTGAAATTACCCAATTTTCTTTATTTAGACAAACATTTACATGCAAATTCAGTGTCATTGATAATTAATTTGCTCAAGATTAACTGTAATAAAAATAAAATAAGCAAAATAACTAAATACATGAAAATGTCAATAAATCTTTTAGACATGCTGAGATACATATAGTGATACATTATGTAACAAATTAGCAAACTATTTTCAACTTATATGAACCATTCAGCTGTATTGATATTTCCCAACAATGTGGATAATGCCTTCTAATTTTGTAGACATAGGTACTAGAGATAGATACTTGATTCAATAAGCTATAGGATCATAAAATAAAATAACCTAAAATCACTAATTGTTCTCACATGGTTGCAAGATCAGTGTCCATCTGCTTCTGACTTAGGTTAAAAATTCTTAAAAACACCTTTATTTTATTTTAAAAATATCCACTTACATTTTAAAATAAAATAGAGCACAATAAAAGTTTTATTATTGGAAAATAGGGGTATGAACAAAAGTCATTTACAGAGGAATGTGGAGGAAAGATAGTTTATTTCAGTTAATAGTGTGTAAAAATGGGAAAACAAGGAGATGTAACCTCACACGTCCTTGGAAGGTGAGTTCCAAGGAGCACAGGGAAGCTTCTTGTTTTATAGCAAAGATTCCCAGCCAGGTTCCCAAACACGTCTGTTTAAGTAAATGAAGCGTTCAAACTCTGTTAGTTTCAATTGGTTAATGCAGCTGGGCACAGATTGGTCCAAATGGGTGAGCTCTGATTGGTTGATTCTGGTGACCTGTGGTTAGTTCCGGTGAGCTTTCATTACTTGGTTTAGATGAGTTCTAGAAGCTCCAAAGTTGTAGAGGTAGAGGTTTCAGGAAGCTCAGGGTAATTGTGTGAACTCTAGTTAGCAAATTGCCACTTGGCTTTACTTTAAATATAGACTCACTTATTCAAATTAGATCTTGAATCTTGAAGGAACAGATCTTTCAGGTTCACATTTTCTCGAAAAATAAACTTTTTCTCCACACTCGTATTTCGTACCAATGTCTCTGGTAGTAGCCTTGAACTTTAGTTGACGCAAAATAGAACCGTACCAAGATAATTAGGGGGAGTGGTGGTGGTGGTGGGGAGATAAGAAAAGAAAAGAAAAGAAATTGAATGATAAAGTAATAATTAGAATTTATTCTTACAATATAACCAGTATCTGAGTTCAAAAATAAATCACATTTTAATTAACTTCTTAAATATTTGCATGCAATTCCAGGACCATTTGATCTTCAAAGACATACTGCATAAGTATTCTTTAAATTTACTGAGGAGAGCTTTAATAAGTTTATGGTTATTATAAGGCTGGAAGTAATTGTTACTTACTTTTTCTTTCTTGAAATCTTTTCATAGTCTTCATGAAAATAAATTAGTCCTTTTCTATATGCATGTGTTATCACCAGGGCCAGCAACTTAACTGATTACAAAGATAAAATTGGAAAGGTGAGGCTTGACACTCACATTAGAGATTCAACCCTCTCTCCTCACTTTGTCTCTCACCATTTTTCCCTGAATCTCGGAGCAGGTGAAAAAGTTAAAACTCTAAGAGTTTTCGGATTTGTTTTGTTTTGGTAGTATCTGAATGCTCACAAATGCAGAAAGTAGCTATACCGGGTTTCATAGTTATGTTTTGGAAATACTTTCTGCCTCTTTGTTTCTTTTTGCTGTATTTTTGAAAACCATGGCAGAAAATCTTTATGACTTCATCAATATTCAAAATGCATTTTCTCTTTGCCTCTTTTTCCACCAACAGCTGGTATATTATTTTTTGTTTCACTTTATTATTACTTCACTTTCTTTTGGCTAACTTGAAGTTGTGTGCATGTGTGCACTTTTGTATGGGTTTGTGTCTAACAATAAAATATCAAAAGATGTGTTTTTCTGGGTAAGGCCCTTTAAAGCCTCCACATAATATGAACTCATACCAAAGAGCAAAACCAGGGGACCAGAGAAAAAAGCCATATGTTTATTCTTGGAAATTATGGCCTAGGGTGCCAGCAGCAATTTTTGCATTTTACTGTTTCTGGTGAAGCGCAGTTCTCACCCCTGTGGAACTAAGGGTAGTTTTGAGATATTCTGTGCTTCACCAGAAATAGCAAGTGATTATATGGGCAAGAATAGATAAGAAAGTGATAACTTGGGAATATGGTATGGGTCACCAGGTATAGGTGGTGGCCAGTCCCTGTGGCTGTTTTTATTTTGTTTTGTTTTGTTTAGGCAGAGTCTCACTCTGTTGCCCAGGCTAGAGTGCCATGACCTCATCCTAGCTAAAAGCAATCTCAAACTCCCTGTTCAAGTGATCCTCCTGCCTCAGCCTCTTGAGTAGCTGGGATTTACAGGCACCAGCCACAATGCTGGCTGATTTTTCTATCTTGGTAGAAATGGGATCTAGTTCTCACTCATGGCAGTCCCCAACTCCTGATCTGAAGTTATCCTCCTACCTTGGCCACCCAGACTGCTAGGATTATGGACTAGGACTATGCCCATCCCCCTGTGGCTTTTTTGGGATTATTTTGTTCTCCTTGAGTGGGGTTGGGGCCAGCATATCCGATTATCCCACAAAATGAAAGTCAAGATTTATTTTCTTGAAACCACTGCACGTGTTATGTTAGAAAATCATGAACCAGCATCTTGTTCCCCAAAGGGGTCTCCATAGAAGTGTGAGGATCACAGCCCACCCAGCTGCACTGCTCAGGAGGAAGCCAGCGCATTAACACAGTAGTATGACAGCAGAGGTTTGATATTGCGGGCACCATGGGAAGAGATGCGCGAAATTTCTCAAATCCATCACTCCAAAAATTTGCAAGAAAGAGACTTTAAAAGTAGTTTGATGAGCAAATGTCTCGAGAATTGGGTCTGCTAATTGGCTGGTTTGGGGGTGAAGCCATAAGTGTGTAAAAATTTTCTTTTTGTCGGTTTGGTTCTTGGGGTGGAGGTGATAGTAGCAGTCGAGTCAGCTCCTTGGTGGGGATCAGTGGTCTGTGTAGGTAATCTGCTGCACCAAAACACAGGACCTGATGATATCTCAAAACTACCCTTGTTCCACAGGGGTGAGATTTATGCATGGAGAGATTTAAGAACTTTTATGAACACCAGTTATATGACTACAAAATAACAGTTACAGAGAAGCAAACAAAAGGACAGTGATTAATTATCATTCAGTAAACAAGGGGGCAGTGGCTGGTTATCATTATTTTTAGCTAGCTCTGTATTTTCACAGAGTTTTGGCCCCTCACCCCACTTCTCACTTTCACCTCTTTATGGAGTTGTAAAGGGCAGCTTCACTAATCAACTGCCACCAGATAAAAGAAATAAGGTAGTTAAAGTCATAAAGCAATATTGAAGATAGTTTAAAAAATATTTTTCTTTTATTCAAAAGGAATATAATTCATCCTGTGATGATTTGTAATGCAGCCAACTTGTGATTCATTTTGTTAGACTTAGCTTGAAAGACAAGAAATTCATGTCTTTTTGCAAATTTCTACTTCAAGGTTACTGGCATGACCTTAGAGTTAAGGCTTAATTTTTACTTTAAGAAAATTATTTACTAAAACCTGTGGACATAAAAGCTTGTAATAAAGGGAGTGTCCTTTTAAAAGATGGCAATGTGGCCTTGGGTTTAAATAGCATACAGTTTTCAATAAATGAACTCACTCAAAGAAACTTGAATCAGCCAGTATGTATTTAAAATGTTTTATAAATGTAACAACTGTAATATAGAAGTATATCCTGATTGTTGATGAAAATAGGTATTTATGGTGTTGTGATGTGTTAAGAAATGCTATCTGGGCTCTAACTCCTGTCACAGAGCTCCTAAAACCCTTATCGAATGATAGAAGCTTCTTTTTTTCCTACGAAGTCTGTTAGTGAACTTGTGGACGGGGTTGACCACCAGAAACACAAAAGCACAAATAGAAGCTAAGAACTTTCAGTTTTTAACCGCACTCCATCATCTCCCAGGAAAAAGAGATGGGCTGGAGCTACCTACCAGCTCTCCCAAACCCATACATTTGGCAAAGGAAATATAAAAGTCTCAGGACTCCCCACATTCTTCATGCCAAAGGGGGAACTAAAGTTGAGAACCAAGTCACAGCAACACTGCCATCTTCTCCTCAGTGAAATACAGGGGTCTCTTTTAAGAAGTGAAGGGCTTAGAAGATGACTAACCATGGTTTGTTTGTTTGTTTGGTGGACAGGGGTTTGGGAGGGAGAGAGGAAGCCTGGCCAGCATAGTGGTCTTGCTGTTAAGATAAACCTTACGAAAACAGTCCTCAGGGAAGGTTTTTTCCAGACCTTCAAGGGTGTCAACTCTCAGAAAGCCCATCCTAGATCATATGGGTAGGATCTGGCTGCACTTAACAGAGATTCTCTACAGATGGCAAAGTTCTCCTGCTCCCCTGGACAGCCTTACAGCATTATTCCTGTTTGTTCACAGCCATCTTAAAATATGTCAAAGAAATGGATTTGGGATTAAAATATTTCTAATTTCCTTTAACCCTAAAAAGAAACAAAATATACATCCCCTGTGCAGTGAGCATATGTTAATGACATAACCTTAGGACTTGTAGCCTAAACGAACTTGTAAATGTTGGTCACAAATTTATCTCTACAGATGCCAACTTAGGAAGAGACATGATCATTCTTTTGCCCACTGGGAGAGGATCCCCACATTGACTATTTCCTCTATCCTTTCTTGATGGTTCAACTTGCTTTATGTAGGTTTACTGAGCACGAGGTGGAACTTTACAAAAATATCATCATTTTCTCACTGCTCACGTCCGTCGTCTCTCTCTCTTCCCTGCTCTCCCTTTTCCTTTAGATGTGAAGTTCTCAACCTCTTTTATGGAGAGCTTAGCCACAACAGATGCCTGGTGGGTTGTGCTTTCCACAGTTCATCCTTAAAATCTTGACTCGATAAACCTCAGTTGAGTGTGATTGTTGTTTTCAGTCACTTATTATTTAAGTTAAAACATTAATAATTGATTATTCCTGTGTATGAAGGTTCTTAAACATGCCAAATGTATAGGGTTGGGAGAGCATGCAGGGCTGGTGCTGGGAGCTCAGAACCTTCAGAGAGGGTGAGGAAGCTCCTCACCCTACCCACATACCTTGCCCTTTGTACCTTTTCATTCAGCTGTTCGTGTAGTCTTTGTAATATCCTCAGCAATGAGCTGGTAAACATATGCAGGTGTTTCTTTGAATTCTGTGACCAATTATAGTAATTTATCAAACTTGAGGAGTGTAGGATAATATTTAGAAATAAACATATCCTACATCAAGCACACAAAGTGAACTCGGTGTGAGTTTAAAAGGACTTGCTTTTCTTCCAGAGGCTTAAGGGACCTGGGCCCCCCTGGGCACACGCAGAGTTGGCTTCCTTGGAGTTAATTCCATAAGCCATTTCTCTGAAGCTGCGCACCCCGTGAAGCCTGAGATCAAAGGGCATGCTGCCCTTCCTCAGAGATATGGGCCAGAGGGTTGAGGTATGTTAACAACATATTGTCAGAGGTCTATAGGTGCTCTGCCCTGAGGAAAGACACAGTAGTTACTTCATACTGAGTAAACTGAGTGAAGCTTGAAGATACTCTTCCATTAACTCTGTTCCCCTGTGGCAAATTTCTTCTTTGTGATCTTTATTTAGATACCTACCCAGAGATTAGTCAGTGTCTAGAAGAAGATGTTTACTATAAAAGTGATTGTATTGATATGATAACAAAATATTTCGTTTCAAGTTAATTTTAGATAGGTAAAATATGATAGTGATGAAACTAATAGATAACAGATTAAGTGTGTACATGACTGGAAAAGTATAAAACCAAAACCTGGTATAAAGATTTTTGCTATATGCCACCCCACGGTGTATAGTCTGTTTCTTGACATAATAGTTACAGGAGCAAGTTTACACCCATGGCAAAGATGCTGTTCCTTCGTGTCTCTGGTCATGCAACAGCGAATGTAGACAATTTCAGAGAATGAGACACAGGCTGGGAGGCACCCCGAACAACATGGACTTCAATGGCATTGGACGGAGACCTTCATGAAGAGTGAAGAATTCAAAGTCATTTATTAGTTTATTCATTTATTCAACAGGCAAGTCCTAAGCATTTGCACTAGGCAGGTACCATTCAGGACTATGAGGTCACAAGGGAAAAGGCACAGTTTTTGTCAAGTCTTATTAGGCTGGGGAGGTGGATGAGCCCAAAAAGGAACACACTGAGAGTTCCAGGTGCTTGCACAGAAGCCTGACATTGGTGTAGGGAGAAAGCAGTAGCAGAAGACGATGTGATCAGCTGTGTGAGGCTTAGAGCAGTGGTCCTTAAACTTGAATGTGCATCAGAATTAACTTGGGAGGCTTGTTACGAAATAGATTTTTGGGTTCTACCACCTGAGAATCTATCTCAAGTTAAATATGGGAATTTTTTTGAGAATTTTCCCTTCCGTGAGGTTCCCAGGGAATGCTGATTCTGCTAGTCCATGCTTTGAGAAATAATAACTTAGAAGTTTGAGTGTTGAAAGATGAGAACATGGAGGGAAGGGAGGGAGGAATGAATAAGGGCTAGATGGTCAAATATCTCAAATGCCAAGCAAAAGACCTTGAACTTTATTCTGTAGGTAGTAGGGAGCCACCAGAGGATTCTAAGCAAGGGAAAGGGTATGTTCACATTTATGCCTCAGAAAGAGCAGAGATGTCTGGGTAGAGAGGAGTGGGGTCAGGGAATAGGACCATAGGGGTCTACATCATGGGCAACCAGACCACAGGCTCCCAGTACAGGTTGCTTGTCCTGGCATAATCCCCATAATCCTGGCTTTTCTTAATGAGCATGATGGTGTCACAGTCTTCAATCTGCAGGTCTGCCAGGCTGCGATGATTCCACAGTTTCCGACCTTGGAACTTCAGTATCTGATTTTCCACACAAGGTCCTCCAGCTTCCTTAATCTTCTCTTTCAAGTCACGAATAGAGTCATTAGGGTCAATGGCATAAGGTTTGCTCTGGCCACTAGAGTCCTTTACGAAGACCTGGATCTCAGGAGGGTTGGTCTCTATCACTCGGATGTTCACTTTGGAGAAGATCCCATAATCTGCCAGGGTCAGCCGGCTGCTGAGAAGTTGCCGCTCCCCTCCTGGCTCTTGGAAAGAGAGACGCTGCTGTCCAATGAAGCCAAACTTTCTTTTGATCTCTGCCTTCATTTTCCAGATGGGGCTGTAGGGGTTCACTGAGAGTATCCAGGCCTCCTCCCCCGTTTGTTTCACTGTCACCAGGATGTCCTTTGCTCGCTGGAAGGGAGGGAAGAGCAGGTAAAACTATCTATCTGGGCAGTCCAATAAGTTATCTACAATGCCTTCTACTGGCTGCTGATAATATAATTTATTGCCTACTGAAATACTTCTAAAACTTATAATTGTGTGAGATGATAGGCAGAAACCAGGACTGTCCCCGGGAAAGATTGGTTATGTCAGAATCACTGGGTCAAACTATCCTCTGACTCCCTGTAACTAGAGTAACAACTGGTGACAGTTCTCCAAATAATACTCCTCCTATGTAGAACAGAACTACTCAGAGTCCTCGCCTGTCATGTGGTGGTGACATTATACCTAACCCACAGGTGCATTGTAGTGCTGTTGGGGGGTCCAATGATTTAATGTATTTCAGGCTCCAGGATGTCTGTTCAAGGATATTTGTTGCAATGGAAAAAGTCTGAAAGCATCCTAGAAAATTTACCAGTATAGTACTGGTTGTACAAACTAAAAAGTACTTTCATTCTAATTGAATTATGACCTAGCTGTTGAAAAGATTGATTGGATCTAGGATGATTTTGTGTTCCAGTTTGTCTAGGACAGTGCTGGTGCATGTCCCTTGTCCTGGCATAAGTAACATCACCTGGTTTTATGCTTAGAAGTGTCCTGATTTGGACTTTATGGTATTTGGTTCTGCCTGGAGGGGAGACACACTTTAATTGTGTATCCTTTTCAATAGTTTGCCTGCTTCCTTCCTTTTTCTTTCTTTCTTTGCAGTTTTTGGCAGGGGCTGGGTTTGAACCTGCCACCTCTGGTATATGGGGCCAGCGCCCTACTCCTTGAGCCACAAGCATCACCCTTTTTTTTTTTTTTTTTTGTGATAAGAGTCTCACTTTGTTGCTCTCAGTAGAGTGCCGTGTCGTCACAGCTCACAGCAACCTCCAGCTCTTGGGCTTAGGCGATTCTTTTGCCTCAGCCTCCCGAGTAGCTGGGACTACAGGTGCCTGCCACAACGCCAGTCTATTTTTTTTGTTGCAGTTTGGCCAGGGCCAGGTTTGAACCCACCACCCTCAGTATATGGGGCGGGTGCCCTACTCACGGAGCCACAGGTGCCACACTCTTCTTTCTTTCTGTCTTTTTTTTTTTTTTTTTTAACCGTTTTTTCCTGGACTCCTAGGAGCCCTCTGGTGCATTGGACATTTCCAGCCAAGGGAACATGGCTGGCTGTTGGGTCCCTCTGATATCTTAGTTATTTGCTTTGCTTCAGTTGCTGCTGGGTAGTCTTCAGGCCAAGCTCTGACCTTCCATGCAGGATATGAAATGAAGAATGGGGTGTGGACAGAGGGGTGCATTTATGCACTTTTGGTGGGACTGAAAACTAATACAACCCTTTTGGAAAGAAATCTAAAGAATCCTCAGAAAACTAAAAGTAGACTTTCTATTTGATCTCACAATCCTATTACTAGGATATACCCAGAAGAAAAAAAAATCATTTTATCATAAGAACATTTGCACCTGAATGTTTATGGCAGCACAATTCACAATCAAAAGATGTGGAAACAACCCAAGTGCCAATCAACTCATGAATGGATTAATAAACTGTGATATATGTATACTACAGAATACTATTCAGCCATAAAAAGATGGAGAGTTTGTATCTTTTGTATTTAACTGGATGGATTTGAAGATCATTCTCCTAAGTATCTCAAGAATAGAAAAGCAAGCATCCCATGTACTGTGTTGAAACTAGTAGATCAGCAACTACAGGCCCACATGTGAGAAAAACACAAATTCAACATGGGGAGAGTGGGGTTAAGTTCCCACCTAACAGGTGGGGTATACGGCATACTTCTTGGGTAAAGGACTCAATTCTGAGTTTACCTTATAAATGCAAACAATGTAACCTAATTGAATGTACCCTCATATCAATATGAAATTAAAAAAAAAAAGAAATGCAGAATTGGTGACAAGATTTCTCTGCAAGTAGCAGGTTGGGGAAATTGGGTCTTTTAGGGAGTTCTCACAAGCAGAATCCAGGTCTCTGTGATCCCACTTAGTTTTCAGACCTTGAACTTCTGTGATCTGTGTGGGAAAAGCCATGTGTATATGAGAAAATCCTTTTACTATATCCCTCAAATGGCTACAGATATTGCCTACCCATTTTACAGGTGAAAGAACTGAGGCCCTTTATAGCAGAAGGGGAAGAACTGCACACATGGTTGCTGGGATGTTTACACGGAAAAGGTTCCCTGTCCTGGGACCTTCGCGTAAGGTGGGAAGAGTTGAGGGGATTCATGTAGGGTTAAAGGGAGGTCAGCATTTAGTCATTACTCTGGGGTGGGAGGGGCTCATACCTGTACATGCCAGCCCTCGAGAGGGTCTATAGTTGTGCAGCAAGCCTGCCGCAGGCAGTAAACAGCCTCTTGGGCCACCAAATCCCATCTTTTTTGTCTTCCCAGGTTGTTGGTTGGGTCAGCTGGGTCCAGGATAATGGGCCTGGAGAAAGAAGGGGAGCAAACCTCTGTCACACTCAGGACTCTGGTCTCTGGAACTCAAGCCTACAGGATTGTGCATGTCTCTGTGAAAGGTGGCCTCCCTGGAAGATGAAGCTCTTGGTTCAGGATTAGAGAAGTAACCGAAGTTGGCCCAATTGGAGTGAATCTCAGGGGTTTTGCTTGGGATGCTCCATTTTGTGCTGAAAAGTATGTGTCCACATAAGAAGCCCAGAACCGGCTTGGTGCTCGTAGCACAGTGGTTATGGCACCGGCCACATGCACTGAGGGTGGCGGGTTTGAATGAGGCCCAGGCCAGCTAAACAACGATAACTACAACCAAAAAATACCCCGGCATTGTGGCAGGCACCTGTAGTCCCAGCTACTTGGGAGGCTGAGGTAAGAGAATCGCTTAAGCCCAAAAGTTGGAGGTTGCTGTGAGCTGTGACTCCCCAGCACTCTACCGAGGGCTATGTAATGAGACTCTGTCTCAAAAAAAAAAAAAAAAGAAGAGGCCAGAAATGATACAGCCATGAAGGAATGAGCCTGAATTTAATGGTAAAACCTGGGTAAGGCAGACCTAAGCAATTCACAGAATGGGACCTTGATGATACAGCAGATATTTGGATCATACCATACCAGAACCTTCATTTATCTTTGGACTTTTGTTAGTTACAAAAGCTGATCAATTCCCTTAATACTTTACACTGTTTGAGTTAGGTTTGCTATTCTTTAAAGCTGAAAGTAATGCAACCAACATACTCACCTGCATTCCTTCAACTGTTGTTTGATAAGGTTTTTGACAACATCGTTTTGGAAATCATAGTACTTGGTCCAGTATATGCAGATGTCTTTATAATCTCTGAGGAGTTCCATCACAGCTACAAGCCCTTCATCCATGTCAAAGTTCTCACTCTTGTTTGTACCCATTTCCCAGGCATAGATGGTCAGCAGCTCCAGTGCATACTTTGAGGGCAATGCCACTCTTCGATATTTACATTTCAAGTGCTGGGGAGAGAGGAGGAAGAGAGAGAAAATGAGATTGATGTCTGATGCCCTGAGAATTTCTAGGTTACTCTGTTGCATTATGTAGCACAATCCATGAAATGGCTTGGGATCTAGATGGCCTTATGTTCTAAGGCCATCAACATTTCAAAAGAAGAGGAAAATTGGGGTCTCTTACGAACCTTCTGAGCATCATCAATCCATGTTGTTCAGCTGAGATGGAGGAGGCAATATGATATAGTGAATATAGGAAATAATTGAAAAAACTAAAACACACATTGAAAAACGTAAAACTCAGAACAAATCGAAAGTTAAAGTAGAAAGAGCAATAGTTTGAAATGTTCAGTTCCTCCGAAATTAATTCAGAAATTTAATGCAATCTCAGTCAGAATCCCAGTGATGTTCTTAATGGGATAAAATTATCTGAAGATTCATATACAAGAACAAATGCCTAGAATAGGCCAAGAAAATGATAAAAAGAAAAAGAGAGATTGATATTTGTCCTCTCAGATATATTGTATAAAGTTGGTGTAACAAAAAAACTACACTTTTGGCATAGGAATAAATGATAGAAAGTGTTTATTGACATAATCAATAGGCCAGAATTAAGTAGAGTTTCACTTCAGCGGGAAAAGGATGCATAATTCTTTATTTATTTATATATTTTTTGCAATATGGCTTTTTTTTTTTGAGACTGAGTTTCACTTTGTCACTCTCAGTAGAGTGCTATGGCATCACAGCTCACAGCAACCTCCAGCTCCTGGGCTTAGGCTATTTGAGTAGCTGGGACTACAGGCGCCCACCACAATGCCTGGCTATTTTTTTGTTGCAGTTTGGCCGGGGTTGGGTTTGAACCCACCACTATTGGTATATGGAGCCAGAGCCTTACTCACTGAGCCACAGGCGCCACCCTGCCTAATTCAATAAATGACACAGGCACAGCTTTTTTGCCATTTGGAAGAAAATAAAGTAAATAAAAATGATCTGAACATCATACCATATACAAAAATAAATTATAAATGATATTGAAATATTTATTAAACACATCAGAAAAAATTAAGAGCTACATATTTATACTGCATATATATATGTGTGTGTGTGTGTGTGTGTGTGTGTGTGGCAGGTCATATAGGAAACTTACAACCTATAAGACAAAGTCAGACATATTTGTCTAAGTAAGAATTTGAATTCATGTTGTCAAAGATAACATAAGGTCAATAGATGAACGATACATGGGTAAAAATATTTGCAACAAATATGAGAAATAATGGTAAATATCTAGGGCTGGGCGTGGTGGCTCACGCGTGTAATCGTAGCACTCTGGGAGGCCAAGGTGGGTGGATTGCTTGAGCTCACAGGTTCAAAACCAACCTGAGCAAGAGTGAGACCCTGACTTTACAAATAGCCAGGCATTGTGGAGGGCATCTGTAATCCCAGCTACTCAGGGGGCTAAGGCAAGAGAATCACTTGAGCGCAAGAGTTTGAGGTTGCTGTAAGCTATGATGCCACAGCACTCTACCAAGGGCAACAAAGTGAGACTGTGTCGTCCCCCCCAAAATAAAAAGGTTTCTATAATTTACAAAGAGATCTTACAAACAATTCAATGGGAAAATGTGAAGATTACATTAATAAATAACTCCCAAAAGTTGAAGTCCAAAAGTTAATAAGCAAATGTATTTTTTAAGGGTTGACTATAAAAACAGTATGTGTGACCTGATTCTATTAAAATTTATGTGAGCTCTATGTGTGAGCTATATGAATACAGGTGTAAAAAGAGGCATAAGAAAGGAGTCAGTGGTATTATCTCAGAGATTTCATGTAAATTTTACTATCTTTCTTATGCTTTTGCATTGTTTAAATTTTGTTTTTTTGGGATGGGATCTTATTCTGTTGCCCAGGCTGGAGTGCAGTGGCCCAATCTTAGCTCACTGCAACTTCAAATTCCTGGGCTCAAGCAATCCTCCTGCCTCAGCCTCCTGAGTATTTGGGACTACAGGTTCATATTACTATCCCTGGCTAATGTTTATTTTATTTTATTCTTTGTAGAGATGGGATCTCCCTGTATTGCTCAGCTGGTCTTGAACTCTTGGCCACAAGCAATCCTCTCACTCAGCCTCCCAAAGTGTTGGAATTGCAGACATGAGCCACTGCAATTGGCTTTGAATGGTTTTTAAAAATAATGCACTCATTACAATATTCAGTTAATCAGAATAACTATTTTATGAAAAATATTTTGTGTTGGGTGGTGCCTGTGGCTCAAAGTATTAGGGTGCCTGCCCCATATGCTGGAGGCGATGGGTTCAAACCCAGCCCCGGGGGGGGCGGGGAGAATATATATATATATGTATATATATTTAGTGTTGTTGCATAAGTTCTAAAGTCAGACACTTTTGTGTTCAAATCTCAACTCTGTTTAGCTTTTGAGTCTCAGCTTTCTTATCTCTGAAATGGGGATATGAGTAATGCATGCAATAACAGAGTTGTTTTAAAGACTGAATGAGAAAAAATATGCAGAGTACTTAGTGTAGATCATGGAACATAATAACAATCAATAAATGGTAGCTTTATTATTACTGTTGCTGTTGTTATTCTCATCTGAAAAGCCTGATGCCTGAAACCTATTGGAAAGTAGGTTTGTGATCATCAGAAACCATTTCGTGGCCCTTGAGGAATGTGTTATTGGAGTCAGGAGGCTCTAAGCAAGATATTACACTTCTTCTTTTTTCTTTTTTTTAATTAAATCATAGCTGTGTACATTAATGTGATCATGGGGCACCATACACTAGTTTCATAGACCGTTTGACACATTTTCATCACACTGGTTAACATAGCCTTCCTGGCATTTTCTTAGTTACTGTGCTAAGACATTTACATTCCACATTTACCAAGTTTCACATATACCCTTGTAAGATGCACCGCAGGTGTAATCCCACCAACCCCCCTCCTTCTGCCCACATCTCCCCTCCCCCTATTCTTAGGTTGTAACTGGATTATAGCTTTCATGTGAAAGCCATAAATTAGTTTCATAGTAGGGCTGAGTACATTGGATACTTTTTCTTCCATTCTTGAGATACTTTACTAAGAAGAATGACATTATACTTCTGAAGGAAATGGCATACAGTCCAGCAATGACAAATGCCACCACACCAGTAATGGCCATCTCTAACATTGGCTAGTGTTCTATAGTTTACAAACACTTTCCAATATGCTATTTCACATACACTACTTAACCTGCCTCCATCCTTGGACAATTGGTTTGTTTCCATTTTTTTTCCCTCTTAAAAAAACTCTGGGATGCACCCATTCTCCCCTGTCCCAATCCCTTCACCTCCTAGCTCAGCACCCACACTCTCACCTGCAGGTACCAGTGCTTTATCAGCTGCAGGAGATTCTTCAGTTTAGGAGGACAGCTTTTTACAAAGTGCCTCTGCAACTCTGTGAAGCTGGGTGAGAACTCCCCAGGGCAGCCAGCGCTGGTTATTAAATCTTCATAGATTTTTGGTACTGGTTTAGAGTCTGGGCAAAAGGGTCCTAGGAAGAGAAAAATACCAGGTTAGGAACATCTACTGTTTGAGGTGGGAAGACGGAAAGGAACTGCTGAGCATGCATAAATCACTTTATGCAATTCTTACTACATGCACCCTGTTCCCTGTTTTGCAACTAAATAAGCAGAGGCCCAGATGGTTTGGTAGTACACTTAGAAATCACATAGAATTGTAAAACCCAACACTGAGTACAAACTTAATGTGTCAGGCACTGGACTAAACTCATGGAATCCTCACAACAGGTCCCTAAAGTAGGTTCATTTAAGTGGAACCACAGGAAATAGCCATTTTTGTGGGCCAAACACAATCAAATGTTGTCAGTTTCCTATGGCTCATTTAAATTTAATATTATTGTCCCATTCAAAAAGTTGGCATGCTCAGTTTAGAGGGGTTAAAAAGTTTGCCTGTGGCCATGTAACTTGTTAAGTCTTGAGGCTCGCCCCCCTACTTTTTTTAGAGAAATGGTCTAGGGTCTTGCTATGTTGCCCGGGCTGGAGTGCAAAATTCTCTGGCTATTCCCAGGCATGGTCACAGTTTGCTACAGCCTCGAACTTCTGGAATCAATAGATCCCCTTGCTTCAACCTCCCAAGTAGCTGGGATGACATGTAAATGCCATTATGCCCGGCAAGCTCTTTGTTTTAAAGATGATTCCAATCCAGCTCTATCCAACTCCAAGGACCCTGAAGAACTTATTTGACCTGGTGTTTCCCAGGGGGTCAGAGAAGAATCACCTCCTTGGGTTGCATAGGAATCCATTTTTTGGGAGAAGTCCCCTTTCCCCATTCCACAATGGGACATGGTAGTAAATACATTTATGGGAGGACTTAATCTTCAAGGTATTGCTCTGGTCCCATCTCCCCTAAAAAAGAGCAATCGCTACTCTCTGCTCACTGATTTCCATTTCCCCAAACCTCCTCAGAGGCCCAGTTGGCGAAGGGACCCCAGCTAATTTCTCTGGGCCTTGCCCCATGGCTGTCTTTACCCAGAGCATCGAAAGCTGGGAGCAAGTCCACCCGAATGTCTCTACTCTTCTTCCTGGACTGGACCTGGAGGGACAGGGAGCGAGGGGTGCCAGCCCTTTTTCTGTGCTGGGCCACAGTGATGTTGTAGGCTAAGCTTCTGCTACAGTGAATCAATTTCTGCTCAATGAAGCTGATGATGACTCCTCGGAGCTGTGCCTGGTCTTGGAAGCTGGAGAAGCAGCTCAGGAACAGAACCAGGTCCAGGTCGGAGCTGTAGTTCAGGGTTGTTCCCTTCCCTGTAGAGCCACCCTGCAGGAGACAACAATACTGAGCTTCACCTCTGCTAAGACCTGATGCTTTGAGGTTGAGATCGAAGCCACAGGCATCTAAGTTAGGCTGTTTACATAGGTCCCAAAGGAGCCTTTGGTCTCCATCATATTATCAGTGGCCTTTGCTGTGGATATTGGTATATCTTTCCATTGATTAGAAAAATTAAATAGCTGGTAGGCAAGTCAAAGGAGTTAAATGAAATGCAAAATTCCAACCCTCCCCAAAGCCTCTTCTCCAGAGGCAACCACGATCACCAACCTCTTATACGCCATCCTGTAAATGTTCTACGCCAGCGGTGGCGAACACGCGGCTCTCGGCCAAAATGAATGCGGCTCTTTGCCTCTTATCATTATTTTGTATACTGTGGCTCTTTGCCAAGTTTGGATTTTGTTATGCTGCTTCTGAGGAGGGACCTCTGAGGAGAGATCTCTGAGCGC
>CAUYPK010159584.1:0-12024 GCA_963574355.1 Loris lydekkerianus | reverse complement strand
AATGGTTTATTCACTTTATTAAAGTTGCCATTGAATATTATGGGTTAATGTGGTATGTTTCATTTAACCTACTGATTCCTCAATTATTGTAATTGTTTTGGGTATATATTTTTATTTTTGAAATTTACCAGTGGCTGCTGCATTTTCCACCTCAACTTATACTCGAGTCACTAATTTTTCCCAGTTTTTAGGGTAAAATTAAGGGGGTCGGCTTATACTCGGGTCGGCTTATACTCAAGTATATACTGTATCTCATTTTGCTTTGCATTAAAGCAAAATATTACTTTTATTGAAGGATAAATTAATGGAGCAGAAGAATTTCTCTCAACAAAAGAAAACTATGGCTCAAAGTTTTCTGTCATATAATATTTGGTATTTTCAGATTGGTTTGCTTGCTCTACATGTATTAGATTCTGCAGTAGTTATCAGGGAAGAAATAGCAGAGTTAGCAATTTGTAAATCCAGTAAAGGAAAAGAATGGAACCTGATTTTGTCATGTGTTATACTATAAAATTTCCCCCAATATTATAGAAATTGCAAATCTGACTGATTCACATCAGCAAATGCATCTATTTAAAGTGATTATTTTTCTTTACAAAAAATAAAAAAATAGGTATACATAATAGAATGGATAGGAGAACAATAGAAAAAGGAAATCATAAACAAAGGAGTAGAATGAATAGACAAATAGTCATAAAAACAATTTTATTCCTATGTTCTCATCATTTCTTTGTGACTTGCAAGTAAATATTTAAATTTGGCATCATTTTAAAGTTGAAATGGTACCAGAGTGATTGCGCCCGGGAGAAAGGGCTTACCTTGTTGAATAGATCAATTTTCAGGTACTGGCTTACAGTCTTGGAAACACAGAAACATTATTTACCCACAGACTGAGAATGAAGCTTTGTTAGGTGTGGAGTTCAAGTAAGATCCCAAATACTTGTATATAAACCTCAAGATGAAATTTACTAATTTTCAATGAAGAAGTATGACTTTTATTAATACTGGGCTGTTGAGTTGACATTGTTAGCACAGGCTGATATGAATAGGGACCAGAAATTAGAGAAACAATAGGGTCAGAGGATGTGCTTCCTATCCTAGCTAGCCAAAGTCTTCCTCTTTATTTTATAAACCACTGCCAAAGGGAGCAGCATTCTTAAAACGTGCTACCTTGAACTCTACAAGCATATTTGTGAAATTAGCTTGCCCTCTTTTTTTTCCTTTTGTTTGTTTTTTTTTAATAGGTTGGTAATTTAATTATTTTTGATAAGTAATGAAATTGCATTAATATCTTTACTCTTTTGGTCCCCATTTTTCCAAATACATTTTAGTGATATTTTGTATAATTTTTACTCAGAGAATGTTTTTGGTAGTTTTGTATTTTCATTTTATGATTTAGAAATATGAGACCTATCTCTCCTCTATATTTTCAGTCATGATTAACATAATCCACATAACATATTTCATGCATAAATATGTTAGTATTATAATTTCTTATCATGATAAAGTAAGGTAAATATTTATATTGCTTTCTATTTATTTATATTTCAATACTAAAATTTTTATAAATAAAATTTGTTTAAAGGTTCAATTTTATCTAAAATCAGTTTGTCTCAACTGAAATATATGGAATCTAGATTCTAAACATTCTCAGAAACATGTTTTCAAAGCCCTAAATACTTAGAGTAAATCTACATGTTACTCAATCTTGGCAAATACTGAGCTTATTAACTACAGCAAACTCACTGATCTTCACTTTGAGATTCTAGACCAGAATTTCATTGCCACCACAAAACTGTTTGATCTGATTTCTCTCTGATTTAGCTTCTGCTGAGATGTAGGAATATCACTCTTAATAGGGCTGGAAATGTACTCAAGATGGCATTTTCAAAATTATTTAATGTATGCAGTATGGATAAACATGATCATATTTTCCTAAGCAAATTATGCATGAAAACTAATTTCTAGTATTTTAAATTAAGAATTTAATATAAATAATTCTTTGGTTGGTGTCTTCCAGGTCCATCTATGTTGCTAATTACATAGTTCACTCTTTGGGGTGTTTCTGTTCCTCTTTTTCCATCTTGTCCTTGTTTTAATCATTATTTTCTAAAGCAACATTAAAGCAGCTGTTATTGAGCCCATATGAGATTGCTGAAAGTATGACTGTCTAGACTGTTAGGTATTTTGAAGCTGTTCACAATCTCTGTGTGCAAGAGATTCATTTTTCATTTTAGCCTTTTCTTTGTAAGTTTTATTGACCTTGATTTATGGTTTCCATTAGAATTATTCACTCCTTTCTTTCTAAATTATTCACTTACTCTCTATGATGGTACTTCATAATTTCTCTGTAAACATTTCTGTTCTCTAACTTTCTGGCAATTACTTATTATCTCCTTTATTCTTTTTTTTCACTGCTTATAGAACTCAAATTTTTCTACCTGTCTATTGCTATTAGGACTAGCAATGACTATTTTTTTTTTTTTTTTTTTGCCTTTTTTAGCATCACCACTAGAATACAACATTACATTCTCCCAAAGGTAGGAATAACATACAAAAATTATTATCCTATGGTTATTATTATATATTTATGGTAATAATCTGGATTCTATGGCTTATGAATAAAGAAATATGCATTTGAGTTGGATGTGGCCATCAGTTAGATGTGGCTTTTCTGATTTAAACCTAGAAGAATATTTTTTCTAAACTTTTGTTTCAAATTATTTCCGTAAAATTCATGAGGATAAAGTACAGAAATGAAGTGGAACACTGTAGGAACAGAATTTGAATTTTTAGCACTATTTTCCATCTCAATTTAACATTGCACCTTACAGAACTCAATCACATCTTTTATTTTTTTCTGGGCCTCATTATTTTTGATACCATATGTATAAACAGCAAAATGCTTGCTGTGTTAAATCCTTTTTTTTTTAATTAAAAAGTAGAAAACAATAGGGATAATTTGAAATTAGATACTCAAAAAAATGACTTAAATTGTAACTCAGTTGATATTTTTATGTAAATCATTATATATGGAGAATAGAAATGTTTACTATAGAGTGAAATAGTTTACTATGTATTCTTACCTTATTTTCTTATTTTATATTCTTGCATTTCACAAAGTAAATATCCAAAGTGGCATTGAAATATAGATCCAGATTTCTTGTCAAAATTATTTGATAAAACTGCCCTATCTAAGAGTAGGTACACTATTGCATTGTTGTAATGCTAGAATTCATTGTACTACAAGATGGTTAACTATCAGTGTCTTTGGGGCCTCAACATCATGACATAGGTGATTAAAATTCCATGTATGGAACTACATAATCCAACAATATTTTCAGTTCATTAGTGTATCATGGTATTTAAAAGGCCAGAGGAACAAAAGAGGATAAGTTTAAAGCATTTGAAATCTCTTTAAAATTAGAAGATAAAGTATATTTTTGTTAATGTCCTAAAATACCCATATGTTTCACTACAGAGTCATTAATGATGGGATTACCTACAAAGTACTGACACCCTCCCATAGGCTTAATGAAGCACTCAGGGATCACCCAGATAATACTACAGCTAGTATATTTAAATCATTAAACATTTCCCATGTTTTCTATAGGTAAAATCCTATAGCAAAAGCTTATTGCACAGAAATAAATTCTAAGGTCATCAAGCATAAATATCATTTTAAAGTATATTGTTAAAATATTTTCAAGACCATCACATTCTATGTCAATTTTAATTACTATAATGCTATTTTTCATGGTTAACTGAAATTCTCTTGATATAGCATACACCTTTGCTTCTCATTTTTCTCTTTGGAAAACTTAATGAATTTTTTAAATCATATTCCTCATGGGGAAAATATGTGTAAATACATTTACAAGTACTCCATTCACTTATATAAGAATTTAAGGTAACTAAAACTGAAGTCAAGTTTGAAGGCCATGATGTACTTCTCCACCATCACCTGGATTCATCTGTGTCCATTACCTCATTTACTGTCGCTATAAGCTTCCCAAACGCCTAGATAAGGCTCATCCTTACACTTGAGACTTCAAACTATCATAGAAACCACTGCAGCATTTTTTCATTTCTTAGACATCTCTATTTTTTTTTCTGTGCAGAAATATTCTCACCAGTCTACAAATATACTGCTATTTCTCCTGCATTAAATATGTATGGAATTTTTTGTCCTCATTTTCAACTTCAATATGATCCTTTTCTCTAGTTACTTTTATAGTAAAACAAAAAAATCATTAAAAGATTGGCCCATAACTTTGTCTACTATTTCTTTCTCTGCTCTGAACACACAGCCATCAGACTTTTGTTCATATCACTTCACCAAGAAAGAAAATGATTAAATCTGTTCAGTGTTGTGCCAAATCCATCAATTGTTTATGATGCTCACGTTTCTTGACTAATCCACAGCGTTTGTCAAAGTTGACCTTACAGCCCCTCTCTTGACATTCTATTTCACTTAATGTCTAGGATCTCTCTCTTTCTCCCCAGCCCCATCTCTGTGTGTGTTTGTGTGCACTTTCTCCTACCATACTGACTGCTCCTTTTTGTCTTCTTTACTTATTCTTCTTCATATTCTACCCTCTAAATAGTTGAAAGTTCTAGGGCTCAATTTCTTGTATTTATTATTACTCTATTCTCTTAGTAAGTGTATTGAGTTTATGTATGAAATTCTATTAATACGTTGATAGTTTCAAGTTTTGTTCTTAGTCAAATCCACCCCTGGACATTTAGACTCATATATCTGAGTATCTCCTAAATCTATTTCTCTGAGTGTTTTAATAGCACCCTTAACTTAATATAGCCCAAACTGAGTTCCTGATACTCACCACTACCAAAACTACTCCTCTCTGAATGTTTCTGTTTCAGTGAATGATGATTGGATCTTGCTTTGGCTAAAATGCTACAATTTATCATTAATTCTTCTCATTTTATGTCACTCCACATAAACTTGTAGTAATGTAGATTTTTATCTCTCCAGGATATAGCAATGTTTCTCTTGCTGCTCATTGCCCAAACAGTAATATTTTCTATTTGCGCTATCATTATGATAGTATTCCACTTCAAATTATAGTTGTTGGTATTAGTCAAAATAATACAAACTTTCATAATAAGCATCCTAAAATAAAACTTGTTTAATACCACAAATATTGTTTTTGTACAGGTACAGTTCAAGGAAGGCTGTAGGTTTGCCTTCAAAGTGAAGCTATCCAAGGTCGTTGAAGAAGAGAAAGTGGAATAATGAAAACAACCCACATCTTAACTGCCTTAGATCAGAAGTGACACAGTACATAGGTTAGAATTAGTCATATGATCCCTGCAGAACTTCAAGACTTGGAAAAATCAGAAAGCATGTAGGGACCAGTTAGCATCAACCACTCCTGCCATACTTAAATTTGGCCTTTTACCCAATTTCTACAAAAAGCAAGAAGTTTTTATTCCTTAGGACGCTAAATTCACTCAATGTTAAAAATCAACACAAGCATAGTTTCTACATCACTAAAAGTGGATGATTATATCATTATTTTCAATGTTTATTTAAATGAGAAAAAATTTGGAAACTTTCAAATTTATATCTAAAATGTCATTAAAAGCTTACATAATTTCAAAAATATATTATCTTATATGATTAAAATTGACTATTTCAATAATGTACTGTATTTAAAATAGAACCATAATTTATTAAAATGACACTTTTATTAATTTATTTTATAATTATACATGTTAATTAAGCTTCCTTCATAGAAAATAGATAAATAATGGAAATTTATTTATATATATATGAAGCAACTTTATATTTTTAGTTCTTGTTTCTATATTGCTTTTTAAAAAGTTTCATTTATATTACATTTTTATTAATGACTATTTTTAAACATTTGAACAAAAACTATAAAATACAATTGATATTTACAAGAGCACTAAATATAAATGTAAATTTTTTATTATTAGGGCATGCCTAAAGAGATAATTAGATTGTTTATAGATTACTATTACCTGTTGGTAGAACAAAATTCTCAATATATTCCTTTTTTGGTGTTGGTAGATGTTATTGTTTAGAAATTTCATCTATGTATATCAGAAGATTGGAATTAAAAATTTCAGTGATAAGAGTGGCTTTTAGCACTTTGTACTCATTTCATTTCATGCCCCACCACCTCTGTTCCCCACAAAATCATGGAGTGGTTTTAATTCAAAAATTTTTTTCATGATAAACTGACTACAAAAGTAAGTCTTTGGATTTTTGTACTCTTGAAAGCAAAGATCTAAATCCATGATAATATGCAAAAGCTGTGCATTACTTTTTCAGGGTTATTGGACTTTAAATACCTAAGATGAAAACTATTTTACCAACACTTTTGAATATTAATATAGTTTTCCTATTTAAATTGATATAATCAGAAAGTACTGTAAAATAAAATAGATTTTAAATTTCAATATACTTGAAAATGCAATATTGTTTATCTAAGTGATTTTAATTTTATGATTTTTAAATTTATTTTTTAATTAACAAGTAAAATTATATAACATAATATTTTGATCTATGTATGCTTTGGGATTGGCTAAATCATATATTTATCATTGTGTTGATGACACAATCTACTTTCTTAGCAATTTTCAAATATACATTATGTGATTATCAAATAGTCACCATAGCACATAATAGATCTCTTGAACTTAATAATTGTAACTAAAGTATTATGTCCTTTGACTACTATCTCCAATCTTTCCAACTCTCAGCCTTTAATAAACACCATACGTCTTTCCATAAAGGTTGTATTAGTTTGCAATCCCACCAGCAGTGCACAAGTGTTCCCTTCACCACATCCATGCTGGCATCTGCAGATTATTATATGGGTTAATCTCACTGGAATTAGGTGATATCTCAGAGTGGTTTTGATTTGAATTTCTCTGGTGAATAGGGATGATGAGCATTTTTCATGTGTTTGCTGGGCATGCATTTGGCACCTTCAGAGACATTTCTGTTCAATGTCTTGCCTATTTATAAATGAAGTTGTTTGCTATTTTCTTGTTGATTAATTTAAGTTCTCTGTAGATTCTCGTTATCAGGTTTTGTCAGATCTATAACATGCAAAAATCTTCTCTCTTTCCAAAGACTATCTGCTTGCCTTGGTTTTGGTACCCTTAGGTGTGTAGAAGCTTTTTACCTTGATCAAATAACAATATTTACTTATTGCTGCTGCAGTTGCCAGGGTCATCTTCCTCATAAAATCTTTTTCCAGGCCAATATTTTCAAGTGTTATCCCCACACTTTATTCTAGAAATATTGTTTCATGTCTTAAATTTAAATCTTCCGTGTAGTAAGAATCAATTTTTGTGATAGATTTGGGTCCAGTTTTAGTCTTCTACATGTGGCTAAACAGTTCTCCCAGCACTTTTTCTTAAATAGGGATTATTTTCCTTAGTTCATGCTTTTATTAGATTTATCAAAGATTAAATGATGATATGTGACTGGTTACATCTCTAGATTCTCTGTTCTATTCCATAGATCTACATCTCTATTTTTGTGTCAGTACCATGCTGTTTTGATCACTATAGATTTGTAGCATAACCTGAAGTCCAATAATGTGATGCCTCTAGATTTGTTTTTATTTCTAAGAATTGTATTGGCTATTTGGTTTTTTTCTGGTTCCATATGAAATGAAGTATTATTTTTTCAAGTTTTTTAAAGTATGACTTTGGTGGTTTGATGGGTATTTCATTAAATCTGTAGATTGCCTTCAGTAGCATGAATATTTTAAAAATATTAAATCTTCTCTTCCAGGAGCATGGTATGCTCTTCCATTTGTTAATGTCTTCTGCTATTTCTTTTCTCAGGGTTTCATAGTTCTCTTTATAGAGATCTTTCATGTCCTTTGTTAGATATATTTCCAGGTATTTCATATTCTTTGGAGCTACTGTAAAAAGTATAGAGAAGCCTTCATATATGCAATCATTTTTTAAATTGTTAAAAAAAAACAGAATTAATTTTAAAAAATACATTTTACCTGGAGTGTTATTATGGTACATTTTATGTAAAAAAGGATATTTATACTACTTAGACTATCAATTAAATCAGAATTTTATATCACATCATAAAGCTCCTTTTCTAAAGCTCTTTCTAGGTAAGGTGGCTGATGTCCAGATTCTATAGAAAGCAATGATCCAATTCAGGTAAGATGGAAAGGAACTTAGGAGGTGAGGGCAGGTGCAGTATGCCTTTATTCAGCTCATGTTAGCAGGTGAGCAAGCATGGAAAATCTGCACAAGCAAAAGCTCTGTACACAAGGTTATATGTGTACATATATGTGTGTACATACGTATAACAGTGGCAAAGTACTGAGCAGCAGTTATCCAGTTATTACATCATTATGTACAGTTATGGTTATGCAGAAAAACAATGACTCCCAGTTGCACTATTTTACCTCATTAAATATTGAAAAGTTTTTTCAAAAACCACCATCTTCATAAATCTTTCTGTTGTAGAAAAGGGGTTTGGACATAAGGTACTATTTGCATCTTTATATATGTGTGTGTATATGTATGTATGCATAATACAATAGCCTTGCCCTCTACCATTATTTACAGTTTTTCTTTTCTAGGTTTTAATTACTACCCTTGGTCAACTGTAGCCTGACAATATTAAATGGGCAATTCCAAAAATAAATAATTTATAAGTTCTAAATATCTTGCTGTTCTGATTTGTGTGATAGAATTTCACACTGCTCTGGTTCATTCTGCCCAGGTTGTGAATCATCCCTCTGTCCAGCATCTCCATGCTGTATACGCTACTCACCCACTAGTCACTTGGTAGCCATCAAAGTTATCAGATTGAGTGCCATTGTATCAGAGTGCTTATGTCCCAGTGTCCCTTATATTCAATAATGACCCAAGGCACAAGAGTAGCAATGTTGACAATCAGGATATGCCAACAAGAAGCCACAAAGTGCTTCCTTTAAGTGAAAATGTGACCTTGCTGTTATTTGACTAAGACTTGGTGCTATCTAAAGTTTAGGGCATCCATTCAGAGTCTTGAAATGTATCTTCCATGGATAAGGGAAGTCTGCTCTATCTATCTATCTATCTATCTATCTATCTATCTATCTATCTATCTATCTATCTATCGGCAAATAATGCCTTACATCTTATAAGTAAGTAAACAAGTTGTTTTACCCTGAAACAAAATGAGATCCCAGATAGTCCATCTAGGATTAGAAGGTTTTGTTCTTCAATACCTTTGATACTGTTGTACAGAAACCACCTGAGAGTGAAAAAGAATCCTGAGCTGGAAACTTCTTTGAAAATATCTGGAAAATAGGAAAGTTGCAGAAAATATCTTGATCTAAGGAAGAGTTAGATATGACCTTAGGAAAATGGAAAAGTATTAGTCTGCACTTGGGTAGGAGGGCCACATCATTTTTATCTACCTATCATCTATCCATCAATTGTAATTTATATCCTTTGGGTATTATTCAAGTTGCAGAATGTGAATAGAGAAAAACACCCCATTTTGACTGGTTTTACCATTAGTTAATGGGGGACCAGAAACATCAAGTGGGTCCTAGATGGTGATTGGGCATTCTACAATTTTCTATTCAACTGACTTCACCACTTTTAGAGAGGAATTTTTTTTTTTTTCCTGTGACATTTCTTCTTTCTAAATATAATCTATTCCTTGCCTCTCTTCAGCTTTAGCTGGTGGATTTGAGTCCAAGTATTTCAAGAATTTAGAGGAAATTGGGGAATGAACTTCCACATTTTCCTGCTTCCAAATTATATTAGCATGCCTGCACATGTCTCCTGACCCTGACTTTCTCTTCCTGGAATGAACAGCCCATGCTCCTGCCTGAGGGCAAGCTTACAGGTGCACTTTCCTCCCACTCCTTGACTCTGCACTGGGAACATCCCAATGTCTTCTGCATCATAATTTATTTTTGTCTTTTTTAAACTGAGTTATCCCTACAAAGATTTAAGCAAGCTTTAATACTGCCCAACGTAAAAGCAAAAGGACATCATGTGATCCCCTTCTACTTCAGCTACTCTCCCACTCCTCTGCTCTCTTAGAGTAGAACTCTTATATGCATAGTCCATACATAATTTTTCTGCTATCTTTCCTTTGCCTTAGGAATGAACTCTAATTTGAGGATGTCATTGTCTCTTGTTTCCTACCTATCCCATTGGACTCTTGATCTCTTTTTGAACTCTGCACATCATTCTTATCTATAGAATTGCTACACATTCTATAACACACTAAAAGCTTTTAGTTTTCTCTATATAAATATAATTTAATAAATAATTTCATTTTTCATCACAATAAATGCCACAAAAATGAGTCACTGATAAATACCAATTTATGTATTTATTTCAGATCTTTCCCTTAATTCTTAACATATATGTATATCTAATTCACCTACAAATTTGTTTTATACCCTTAAAATGTGTTGCCCCTTAGCCTTTCACATTTATTAATAGCAAACTATTATTTTAGTTGTTCAATTCAAAAATGATGTAGTCATCTGTGACTACTTTTATCTCCCATAAAGAATTGATCAATAAATCCTGATGAATCTACTTTCAAAATATATCAAATATCTGACCTCTCATCACCACCACAACACCACCACATCCCAAGCCACTATCTCTTCTTTCCCTATTGCAATAACTTTCTGATTGACTGTGTTACCTGCCCTGTCCTCTTCACACAGTATTTTCTCTATCTTACCCACATTAGTTATTCTTTACATGACAAGTGACTATTTATATAACACATCACATCTCTGCTAAAATCTCCAGTACTTTTCTATTTCTCTCAAAATAAAATCCATGGTGCATACTATGTTCTGATTCCATGATACTATCGATATCTTCTCCTTCCACATTCTAACTTGCTCACTTTGCAACAGTCACAGAATACCTTGATGTTATTAAATACCTTAGGTACTCACAGTTTTTTCATTTCTATTCTTTTTATCTCTTAGATAAAAAAAGATATTCTTAAGATCTTTTTATCTCTTAGATTCCTAGATATGTGTATGGCTCAGACCTTCAGCTTTTCCATATCTTTATTAAAATGTTACCATATCAGGGAGATATTCCCTGAACATTCTTTTGAATATAAGACTCCCTGAATTCTCTATGCCCTGAACATTCTGTGCCTTTGTTTATTATTTTTGTTGGTTATAGCACTTATCATCACCTGACATATTACGTATTTGATTACTTACTGTCTGCTTTCCTCTACCAGGTCCAGACTTTGTGAAAATAGGATTTTGTTGTTCTTGTTGTTGACTGGCTAGATTGGTACTTGATAGACAGAAATACTTTATAAATATATTTGAAATGAATGAAGGAAGATGCATAAAAAGATAAGAATATATTTGGATAATAAACCAAAAATGTGTGTCAAGATATAGTTCCAGCCCTAGCATAGTGGCTCATGCCTGTAATCTTAGTACTCTAGGAAGGCAAGGCAGGAATATTGCTTGAAGGCAGGAGTTGGAGAACAGCCTGCAGAAGAACAAGAAAAAAATAGCTAACCTTGGTGGTGTGTGCCTATAGTCATATTTGTTTGAAAAGCTGAAGTAGGAAGATTTCTTGAGAGCAGGAAGTTAAGGTCGCAGTGAACTACACTGACACCTTTTCATTTTAGCCTCGGCAACTAGAGAGAGATTCATGCCCTCCCTCCCACCCCCCAAAAAACAAAAAAAAACAATAAACAAAACATAGAGTCACATATTGTATAAGTGGGATGGCTAAGTCATAGAATTTGGGGGAGGAATAAATGTTGCCTTGGGATGCATTTGAAATGCTAGTCTGAGTCCTATCACTCTGTCTCTGGGTATCTTTATTTTTTTTTTATTCTTTTTATTTTTTTTTATTTTTTATTTATTTTTTTATTGTGGAGAAGGGGCAGGGAAAGAAGGCGGGGGAAGAGGTGAGTGACAGGGTCGGGCCAGTGGCATGGTACCACATTGGCTGTATCTAGGTAGAGGCAGTTTCAGGCCGGGCCTT
>CAUYPK010159583.1:0-34031 GCA_963574355.1 Loris lydekkerianus | reverse complement strand
TTTCTTTTCTTAGAGTTTCAGAGCTCTCTTTATAGAGATCTTTCACATCCTTTGTTAGATAAAATCCCAAATATTTCGTCTTCTTTGGCACTACTGTGAATGGAATAGAGTCTTTGATGTTTTCTTCAACTTGACTATTGTAGATATATATAAAGGCAACCAATTTATCAATGTTGATTTTGTAGCCCGAGACGCTTCTGTATTCCTTGATAACTTCTAAGAGTTTTGTAGTAAAATCCCTGGTGTTCTCCAGATATACAATCATATCATTTGCAAAGAGTGAAAGATTGACCCTTTCTGACCGTATATGGATACCCTTGATCGCCATATTTCCCTAATTGTGATGGCTAAACCTTCCATTATAATGTTAAAGAGCAGTGGAGACAATGGGCAACCTTTCCTGCCTCCTGATCTAGGTGGAAATTATTTCAATTTACCTCCAATCAATAAGATACTGGGTGTGGGTATTCTGTAGATGACCTCTATCAGTTTAAGAAATGTCCCTTCTATACCAATTTTCTTAAGTGTTCTGATCATGAAGGGATGGTGAATATTATCAATAGCTTTTTCTGCATCAATTGAGAGAATCATATGATCTTTGTTTTTTAATTTGTTTATGTGCTGAATTATAGTTATAGATTTTCATTTATTGAACCAGCCTTGAGACCCTGGGAGAAAACCGACTTGGTCATGATGTATAATTTGTTTGATGTGTTGCTGGATTCTGTTTGTTAGGATCTTATTGAATATTTTTGCATGTACATTTATTAGTGATATTGGTGTATAATTTTCATTTCTTGTTGGGTCTTTTCCTGGTTTGGGGATCAGGGTGATGTTTGCTTCATAGAACATGTTGGCTAGTATTCCTTCTTTTTCTATATTTTGGAGAAGGTTGAGTAATATAGGTACTAGTTTCTCTCTAAAGGTTTGGTAGAATTCTGATGTGAAGCCATCTGTTCCTGGGCTTTTCTTTTTAGGGAAATTTTGTATGGTTGATACTATTTCAGAACTTGATATAGGCCTGCTCAACATTTCCACTTGATTCTGGCTAAGTTTTGGACAGTGATGTGCGTGCATGTATTGGTCAATTTCCTTCATATTTTCATATTTCTGAGAATAAAGTGTCTTGTAATATTCATTAATGATTATTTGAATTTCTTAGGAGTCTGTTGTCATTTCGTCTTTGTCATTTCTGTTCGATGAGATTATAGATTTTACTCTCTTTTTTTTTTTCCTGGTTATGTTAGCCAACAGTTTATTTATTTTATTGAACTTTTCAAAAAATCAACTTTTTGATTTATTGAACCGTTGTATAATTCTTTTGTTTTCAATTTCATTTAATACTTCTCTAATTTTGGTTATTTCTTTTCTTCTACTGTGTTTGGGGTTGAAATGTTCTTCCTTTTCCAGTTGCTTGAGATGTCCCATTAAGTTGTTAACTTCCTCTCTTTCCGTTCTCTTGAGGAAGGCTTGCAGTGCTATAAAATTCCCTCTTAGGACTGCCTTTGCAGGATCAAAGAGGTTCTGATAATTCGTGCCTTCATTTTCATTTTGTTCCAAAAGTTGTTTAATTTCCTCCTTAATCTCATCTATGACCAGGCTATCATTCAGCATAAGGTTATTTAACTTACATGTTTTTGTATGAGTATGCAGATTCCTGTTGTTACTGAGTTCAACTTTTATTACATGGTGGTCCTAGAACATGCAAGGAATAATTTCTATTTCTTTAAATTTACTGAGTTTAGACTTGTGACCTAAGATGTGATTGATTTTGGAGTATGTTCCGTAGCCTGATGAGAAGAATGTGTATTCAGTTTTGTTGGTATGAAATGTTCTGTAGATGTCTGTTAAATCCAAATGTTGGATGGTTAGGTTTAAATCTGAAATTTCTTAGCTCAGCTTCTTCTTGGAGGATCTATCCAACATTGCCAAAGGAGTGTTAAAATCTCCAAAAATTATGGAGCTGGAGGAAATCCAGTTGCTCATGTCTGTTAGAGTTTCTCTTGTAAATTGAGGTGCATTCTGGTTGGGTGCATAAATATTTATAATTGAAGTCTCATCATATTGAGTTTTTCTTTTAACAAACATGAAGTGACCATTCTTATCCTTCCTTACTTTTGTTCCTTTAAAGCCTATTGTATCTGCAAATACAATTGCAACACCTGCTTTTTTCTGATTTCCATTTGCCTGAAACATGGACAACCATCCTTTCACTGTGAGTCTATATTTATCTTTTAAGGTAAGATGAGATTCTCGTATGCAGCAGATATCTGGCCTGAGTTTTTGTATCCAATCAGCCAACCTGTGCCTCCTTAGAGGACAGTTTAAGCCTTTCACATTAATGGAGAATATTGATAAGCCTGGTAAAATTTTGGGTATCGAGTTTTTCAAAAGACCAATGGACATTTTTAATCCTTTCACCACTGTGGAAGTTGGAGTTTAATCAATAGTTTCTGAGTGAGTTTACTTTTGTGATAGAGGATTGTGCTGGTCATTATGGAGGATAGGTCTGAGAATATCCTGAAGAGCTGGCTTAGTTATGGCAACTTTCTTCAACATGTGAATGTTATTAAAGTATTTACTTTCTCCATCATTAATGAAACTCAGTTTAGCTGGATTTAAGATCCTGGGTTGAAAGTTATTTTGTTTTAAGAGATTAAATATCAAGAACCACCCTCTTCTAGCTTGAAAGCTTTCATCAGAGAGATCTGCAGTCATTCTAATATTCTTCTCTTTGTAGGTTATGGTTTTCTTACGTCTGGCTGCTTTTAGAAATTTCTCCTTCATACACTTTAGTGATGTTAATTATAATGTGCCTGGGGGATTTCTTATTCAGGTTGAGTCTGGCTGGGGTTCTGAAACTATCTGCTACATGAATTTCAGAATCTCTTGGCATATCTGGAAAATTCTCTTTCATAATTTCATGGAGAAGGGCCTCTCTGCCTAGGAAGGCCACTTCATTGGTTTCAGGAATTCCAATGAGGCGGATATTAGCCTTCTTTGAATTATCCTAGAGCTCTCTGAGAGAATGATTCATTTTTGCTCTCCATTTCTTTTCTTCTTTGAGAGTTTGGGAGCGTTCAAAAGCTTTGTCTTCAATGTCAGAAATCCTTTCTTCTGCTTGCTTCACTCTATTACTGAGCGAATCTACTGTATTTTTCAGATCTTTGAGGGCTGCATATTCTTGCCTCAATGTGTCAAAGTCTTTGGTGATTTTGTCTTTAAATTCATTGAATACTTGAGACAACTTTTGAGTTGTTCCATAAAATTCTAATTCCAACTTTCCTCCATTCTATTAATCTTGTTTGCAATCAAAATTCTGAATTTGATTTCTGACATCTCGGCTATCTGTTTATAAATTGGATCTTCATTTACATCTGCCATATATTTCCTTGGGGGAGTTGATCTACTCTGATTATTTCTGTTACCAGAGTTATCCACTGATACTGCCCCATGAATATTTTACAAGATTTGACTAGATGAGTGGATAATGAAAAGTTAGGTTCGGGGCTCCAGGAATAGTGATTAACCAGCCCTTTGCCCAGAAGATGGGAATGGTGCCTGTACCTTTTCCCCTGGAGCTTTTCTAAGGACCCGTACAGTGCTACCGTCTGAGAGACTGGTGAACTGCTTGTTGTGGTGGGGGCAAGTGGCTCTGTCTTGTTTTCAGCTGGTCTCTGTTCGACCGTAGTGAAACAGTTACTCAGGGTTGAGGTTTCAGCTGTGGAGAAATACCAGCAATTAAGTCACCCCACCCCCACAGGCAACAATTGAAAAAGGAAAATCAAACCTTCCAACAACCACTCACCCAGGGTGCCACTTGGATAGTTCTTGGGTGATTGTCCCAGTTCAAGAGATCCAAATCAATTGTCTCAGTCATCACCTGTCTCATTTGGGAGTGTCTAAATGGTCTCTGGCAACTAGATTTCAGGGGTCTGCTGACAACTCAAATATTACTTGCTTTGGTGCTCCATGAGGTCAGGATGACCGACTCAGCAAATAGATTAGTCTGGGAAGGTTGATGCCTCCTTTCCAACCTTCCACCTCTGTCACACTCAGTCATTGATAACCGTGCATTGCTGTGACCCATTTGCCTCCAATGAGCAGATACTCTAGGGATTTACACCTGCCTGAATCACAGGGAGACCTATGTCTTCTCAGCCAGGTTGCTGCTCTCTGTACTATCCAGCAGGGGGAGGTGAGGCCTGACATCCTTGGGTGCTTAATGGAGGCTGGGGCTATTCACTCAGTTCCAGCCCAGCCCCTGATTGATGTTACCAACAGAACAGAACAACTTTGCGGAATTTTTTCTGTTCCTGCTAAATTCCCCTGCAGAAGGGAAGCTGTTTTGGGTTCACAGAACCTGTGCCTCAGGCCTTGTCTCTGTTGCTGCCCGGTCTCGGCTGTAGTTTGTATTCATAGCAAGATTAGCTATCATTTCCAGCCTCTTGACCTCCTTTGTCTCAGCCAATGATTCCCTGAGGGCCAGTCAGTAAAGTGGTCCTCTGGGTCAGCCCCACCCTGGGAATCTGCCAGCTCTGTGTGTGTCTATTCTAGTTTCCGTGCTCCGCCCAGGCCAGTACCACCTCAGGCAAACTCTTTCCTCATGGGGCCTGCATTTCCATCCCAGATCTGTTCCACCAGTGGCTGCCACCAGAGAAGATGCCTGGCCTCCTCTGGTTGCCCAGAGACAGGGGATGTGACTCCAGAATATCCAGGGGGGGGCCTTTTGTTGCCAAAAAAAGTTATTGCTCTGTGCCTTGGGGTACTGCTGCAGAATCAGCATTGACCAGCAGCAGTCCATGCCCTGTCCACACCTCTCAAGAATATACCCAAGAGTCTGGATTCCTGGGGGACTGGTTTCCAGACCTCAGAGTGAGAGTGGAGGGGAGTGCTGGGATTTCAGAATTGCAGGTAGAGAATATGTATAGTTTTAGACAGTTTTATGCCTGGCAGGAGAGTGCCATGGCACCCCAGTAGGGGAAGTAGTTCCAGTTTTTAGAGGGTCTCTCCCATGGGATATAATGAGAGGACTTTTGAACTCTGCTCACTTGTTTGTATGGAGCACTCCGAGCCATTCTCATGGGAGAGGGAACTCCAGACCACTTGGCGATCGATTTTGTACCTTTTGTTTGTATCTTTGGGGTCACAGCTCGCCTCAGCAGGATTGGTGTGCGTTCTTTAACCTTCTTTCTTGGCGCAGCTCTAATCCACCAGGTTACTTGCTAATTGTCTGTCCTTTAACTCTCCTTCTGGACAGGAGCCTCTGTGGAAAGCTGGCTTCAGTCACAGAATGCTTTATTCTTTTTCCAGTTCTCTTCCCAGGCATCTCCAGGCTACTTTCTGAAGACTCTGCCTGTTTGTCAAAGGCTTCCAGTCTCCTTCACCCCAGGGATACTGGGCAGTAGCAGATGGGATGCAGACCCTGTTGGCCCTGCCTCCTCATGTAGACATGTCAACATAAAGGAAGCCATAGTCTTAGTCATTGGACAGTTTGCATCAAGGTGCAGAAGAGGGCTCAACTCTAACAGAATCCCCCACTTTCACATAAGGGGAAGCAAGAGTCAGCCTCCAGGTCCCAGGAAGTTAAGAGCTGAGTCCTGTATTCTGTCTTAAAGACACCTACCATAGGGTATAACACAGGCCTAGAGTCCCCTAATAGCCCCCTGTTTTAGCTAGCTATGGGGCCTAGTCAGTTATAAAGTTATGTCTATACTAGCATCTATTAAAATCAAACATAGATGTAGATAGCTCTGAAAAGAAATGCTTTTAATGCCTCTGTCATCCTGTTGTATATCCCTGAGATTGTCTTGTAACTGAGTGGGCATTTTCTCCTCAATCTCCACTCTCTTTGGGGGAACTACTTTTTTTTTTTTTTAATGGAATCATGGCAGGTGGCCCATCTGAAAAGACTGGGAATCTAAGACATGTAAGATTCCAACTTGCATAATCTTTGTACTCAATATTTAAAGCTCTAAGAGATTCTTTTTTCTTAAAATGTCCTATTTGCTTTATCTATATTAAGTCTATTTTGAGAGTAAGTTTTTGGAAACCATGGTAACTGTCTCTTCTATGCCCTCTCTAGGAATACCTCTTGTTTATAAGGTAAAAAAGAACAACAACATAAAAAAAAAAAAAAAAGAAAAGAAAAGAAAAACTTAGTCTAAACATGGAAAATCACCACATGGGCTTTTTATGAAAGGGCTTATTGGATTGAATCACTTCTGGAACAAATGTACCATTTAGAATTCTAATTATCTGTTGCCAGAGGATGGCTTTTTTGAATTAGAAAGTCTTTCTGATTTAAATAAAATTTTAGAGAACTCTAATTCTAAGAAATTGTTTAATAAAAGATTTAAATTTAAGACACAAAACAATTAAAACTTTAGAAAAAAATGTGGAAAAAACTCTTGACAAAATTGGCCTGAGTAAAAGTTTTATGAAGAAGAACCCTTGGCAATTGCAGCAACACTAAAAATAAATAAATAGGACATTATCAACCTGAAAAGCTTCTGCATAGCCAAGGGCACCACAGCTAAAGCAAATGGCCTTCAAAATAGGAGAAGATATTTACATGCTATGAATATGACAAAAGGCTAGTAACTAGAATATACAGAGAAATCAAAGTGGTCAATAAAGAGCAACATGCCCATTTGTAAGTGGTCAAAAGGTTTGAACAGAAAATTCTCTGAAGACAACAGACAAATGGCCAAGAAATACATGAAAAAATGCTCATCATCCCTAATCATTAGAGAATTGGAAGTCAAAACCACTCTGAGCTATCACCTAACCCCAGTGAGATTAGTGTATATCACAAAAGAATATCAAAGCTGCAGATGCTGGCATGCATGTGGAGAGAAGGGAATACTTTTGCATTGCTAGTGGGATTACAAAATACTACAACCTCTATGGAAGGAAGTATGGAGAATTCATAAAGAACTAAATGTTGACCTTCAATTTGATCCCACAATCCCATTACTAGGTTATCTGCCCATACGAAGAAAATCATTTTGCCACAGAGAAATTTGTACCACAATGTGCATTGAAGCTGAATTAATTGTTGTCAAATCATGGAAGCAATCCAAGTGCCCATCAACTCATGAATGGATGAACAAACTGTGGTATATGTATAATGGAATACTATTCAGACTTAAAAAAAAAAGATAGAGACTTTATGTTTTTTATGTTTACCTTGCTGGAGTTGAAACACATTCTTCTCAGTAAAGTATCTCAAGAATGACAAGCAAGTATTCAATGCACTCAATACTAATATTAAATCAATATATAAACAACTATAAACCCACATAAAAGAAAAACACAAGTATAGTCTAGCAAAGGGGAGGAGAGAAGAGTGAAAGGGGAGGGAAAGGAACAAGCCAGGGATGGCTTATTCTTACTTAATGTGAATAAAATGAGGGTGTTCAGTAGGCTTCCTAGGTGAAGAGCTCAGCTACAACTTGAACTTTACCTTAGAAGTGAAAAAAATGTACTATAAATATTTGTACCTTTTTATTAATTTGAAATTAAAAAAAATGAAAGAAACAGGGTGGTGCTTGTGGCTCAAAGGAGTAGGGCAACGGCCCCATATGCCAGAGGTGTTGGTTTCAAACCCAGCCCTGGGAAAAAACTGCAAAAAGAAGAAAAAGAAAAAAGAAAATGAAAGAAACATATCAATGTTATTACTAGCCTTAAAAACTATCTCAAAAATATAAGAAATATGCAAATAAAAGTTAAAATATGCCCTTGTCTTAAGCTCCCTCCCTAACTTACATTCCTCTTTATCATCAACTACTAGTTCCAGACCTCCATAAGATCTTTCTTTTTTTCGATTTTAACTTAATCTGAGGGTACAAATTTTTAGGTTATATTATTCTCATTTCCAAGGTAAAGTTCACGGTGTGGTTGAGCTCTTCACCTAGTGGGCATGCTGAACTCCCTCACATTGTGTACATTAGGTGAGATCGCACCAATTTTCCTCCCTCCCCCTGCCTCTCTCCCTCCTTTTCCCTCCCCCTCATTACAATATATTTGTGTGGAATAAAGAATAAAGATTGTTTGTGTGGAAGTGCAATTGTTTATATAGTGATTTCACATTAGTATTGAGTACACTGGATATTGCTATTCCATTCTTGAGATACTTTACTAAGAAGAATGTGTTCTAATCCCATCCAGGTAAACATAAAAGATGTAAAGTCTCCATCTTTTCTTATGGCTGTATAGAACTGCATGGTTCACATATGCCACAGTTTGTTGATCCATTCAAGGGATGATGGAAGTTTAGGTTGCTTCCATGACTTGGCAATTCTTAATTAAGCTGCAATATACATTATGGTGAAAATTTCCTATGGTACAATGATTTTTTTTTTTCTTTTGGGTAGATAACCTACTAATAGGATTGTGGGATCCAATGGAAGGTCAACTTTTAGCTCTTTATGAATTCTCCATACTTCTTTGCAATTCCACCAGCAGTGAAAAAGTATTTCTTTCTCTCCACATCTATGCCAGCACCTGCAGTTTTGGGACTTTGGATTGGGGGATAATATTACTGGAGTTAGGTGATGTTTCAGAGTGTTTTTGATTTGCATTTCTCTAATGATTAATGACACTGAGCATTTTTTCATGTTTGTTGATCATTCACTTGTCATCTTCAGAGAAGTTTCTGTTCAAATTCCGCGCCTACTTACAAAGGGGGTTGTTTGCTCTTTTCATGTTGTTTGAGTTCTCTGTAGATTCTAGTTATCAGGCCTTTGTCAGATTCATAACACGCAAAAATCTTCTTCCATTCCAAAGGCTATTTATTTGCCTTGGTTGTGGTACTCTTTGTCATATTCACACACAAGAGTTGTGTGGTACACAACTCTTGGTTGTGATCTCCGTATCCCTTGTAAAAACCTTAGCTGTGGGAAAGCTTTTTAGCTTGATCAAATCCCACTTATTTTGGGGGGCTGGGTGTTGCTACATTGCCAGTTGGGTCTTCCTCGAAGAGTCTTTTCCCAGGCCAATATCTTCAAGCATTTCCCCACATTCTCCTCCAGAATGTTTATTGTTTCTTCTCTTAAATTTAAATTTTTTACCCAATGAGAATCAATTTTTCTCAGTGGTAATTGTGGATCCAGTTTCAGTCTTCTACATGTGGCTAACCTGTTCTCCAGTAACATTTATTAAATAGCAATTCTTTTCCCCATTGCATTTTTTTGTTTAGTTTATAAAAGTTCACCATAGTACTGGAAGTTCTGGCCATTGCAATTGGGTAACAGAAAGAAATTAAGAATCTCCAAATGAGGTACGAGGAGGTCAAATTATTGTTCTTTGCAGATGACATGATCTTATACTTAGAAAACCCTAGGGACTCAACTACAAAGCTATTAGAAATGATCAATATAGCAGTGTCTCGGGATACAAAATCAACACCCATGAATCAGTAGCCTTTATACATGCCAATAACAGTCAAGCTGAAAATAAAATCAAAGAGTATATACTTTTTACAGTAGCTCACAAAAAAATGAACTACCTGGGAATTCATCTAACAAAGAATGTGAAATATCTCTATAATGACAACTATGAAACTCTGAAAGGAAATAGCAGAAGATGTTAACAAATGGAAAAGCATACCATGCTCATGGCTTGGAAGAACCAACATTGTTAAAATGTCCATTCTACCCAAAGAAATCTATATATTTAATGTAATCCCCCACCAAACCACCAATGTCATACTTTTAAAAACTTGAAAATATAGTACTTTACTTCATATGAAACCAGAATAAAACTTTAATAGCAAATGCATTTCTTAGAAATTAAAACAAATCTGGAGGCATCACGTTATCAGACTTCAGGTTATATTACAAGTCAATAGTGATCATAACAGCATTGTACTGGCACAAAAATAGAGATACAGACCTGTGAAATAGAGAAACTAGAGATTAATCCAATCACATATCCAGAAGATCTTTCTGATCTCCGGATCCCTTGTAAAAACCACCCTCAAAATCCCAGCCTTAATTCCATAGCAATTTTTCTTAATAATCATTAAAACTATCTCATCCCCAATTTCTTTAGAAAACCCTTTAGATGAACAAATGCCTCCTTTAACCTCTGTGTCTCTCTAACATTTACAGAGGGCACTCAGTTAATTCACAGTTCCAAGACATATAGGTCAATTGAATAAAAGCTAACAAGCAAGAGGGAAGCCTGTGAGTATCAAGGCAAAACTCAGCTCCCTGTGCCATATGATCTCTCTTACTTTCCAGGGCTGTGTAATCTAACTCCATCAGCTCTAGCCCTCCCTATGCAGTGCTCCTGAGAATGTATCCGGGACTGCTACCACAAAGAATTCACATCTCCTGGATAGCAGCAAATCTTCTGAATTACAAAATACTTTTATTCCTACTGTCAGAAGATTCTACTAAATTTAGAGTGGAGTTTGAGAGGTTAATAGCCATTCATAATTCCACTCCCAGGGACTTCGATTACCTGCACAAGGGTATACCTATTATTATACTGCAGTCATTTGATAAGCCAGAACCCCTCCTGAGAGAAACTCTAACCATAGAAGAAACAAGTGGCCAGATTGTCTCCCTGGGCTTCTGACAGATAACCAGAGAGTAGCCCACCTAAATGATGGTATTAAGGGCATGATAGGGATAATTTTGAAGGCTTTCTCTCCTAAACTTAGTTGGTCTATGGTTGAATTATGTACTCCGAGAAGGGATAGCATTCTAAAGCTTTTATTGAGAGATTTATACAAGTTTTACAGCATTTAATTTTGAAGTAAAAGAACATAGAATTCTTTTAATTTCTGTTCTATTTGGAAATATATTTCCAGATATTAAGAAATAAATTCTAAACAGTATAGTTGGCTGTGCTGGTCAGCCTCTAAGCATTATAAAGGAGACAGTTATGCAGTTTTTTAAAAATGGCTTAGAGTATAACAACAATAATAAAAAAAGAAACATTTTAAATTTGCAGTCCTTGATTTTCAGGCTGAATCACTGCAAAAGCAAAAACAGCCCTCTGAAAATAGATCAAAATCCTCTCATTTTTCTAATCAGGCACAGAATATTTCTCCAGATATTTGTACATACTGAAGAAAACCTAGATAATGAGAAAACTTTTATCCAGCCCTTAAAAGAAAGGTAAACTCAAGAGAAAAATCTTCCCCAAACCCAGCAGGTTAATTTTTCTCCTTCTGTGGAACAATACCACATTAATTGAGGGAGTGAGCTATTCCTCAATTGCAACTCAGATACCATCATTAAATTTAAGATAGAGGATAAAAAGTTTCATTTTCTAATATATGCTGATGTGACAGTTGTTGCCACCAAACTGAGTTGTATTGCCTAATGTGCCGAGAAGAGTAAATAAACTGAAACTGTCAGTGTTGCAAGGGAGAAAGTGTTTAATTCTTCAGAGCACTAAACAGGGAGATGGGAGGAATTTCTCAAATCTGACTCCCTCAGACTTGGAGAGACAGGGTTTTTAAGGATAGTTTGTTGGGCAAAAGATGAGGCAATTGGGTTTGCTAATTGGCTAGTATTAGGGAAAAATTATAGTGGTGTAGAATCATCTTGTGTTGCTTCAGTTCCTGGGTTGGGATCACAATTCCAATTGAGTAGTTTTTTTTTTTGTTGTTGTTGTTGTTTGTTTTGTTTTGTTTTGTTAGTATGGACTACTGATCTGGATGGGTTGGCCCATCCACTAGAATGTGGGGCCTGGAAGATATCTCAGGAACTACCTTTAGGTTTTAATCAGTGATATTATCCACATAGAAAGTTAAGATTCTTTATGACCACCAGCTATGTGACTCCAGAGTAGCAATTATAGAGGATCAAATAAGGGGACAGTGCCTAATTATTATCAAGAAAATGAGGGGACAATGGCTGATTATTATTACTATTTCTATCTAGCCCCATGCCTTCACAGACATTTAGGCCCTTAATCCAGCTCTCACCTTGTACCCCTTTATTGATTTGTAAAGGGTGGTTTCATATTCTCTTCCATTCAATTAGAGGAATTTTTCTCTACCTCTCACCTTTACTTCTATTTAAGTTATTGGAGTCTATGGGCAACCTACTTAATTAACTATCTCTCAAGTCACCCTGATATCCATAGGCCCTCTTTAAAAAAAAAAAAAAATACAAATTGTTTTTAATCAAGGGGTACAGTATTTCTTTAAAGAACACAGTAGTCGACAGCATGCAATTTTTCACTGCTAGGATATTCTAAAAATAATTTCTTAAAATTCAGTTTTCTCCTATTATAGGAATAACTCTTTTAGTAATTTGTATTTAACTATGTATGGCCAGGATTCATGGGAAATACATTTGGTAAAGTAAATTTTAATAAAAGGTTGTACATTTTAATGTTGTAAATCATACCATTCAATAAAACTTTCTGAATTGATAGAAATAATCTTGATTGTAGTTGTCATTGATGGTTGGCAGGCCCGGGCTGGATGTGAACCCTCCAGCTCTGGTGTATGTGGCTGGTGCCCTAGCCGCCAAGCCAGATACAGATAATTTTTTCCATAGGCCCTTTTAACCACCCACCATGTCTTTCTCCTATCTGACTCCTCACGTGCAAACCATTTACACAGAGCCCTGTTACATAAATGTAATGCCACCATACAATGTAATGAGAAGGGTAATTTTCTCTGCTCTCAGATCAAACTTGAAACTTTATACTCTCCTCAAAAGAGATCCATTCTTATTTTAATTCCTCTGAAGATACAATCTTATAGGACATCCCAGATAGTCTACTTGCAAAACATGCAAATGAAGTCAGACAAGGTGCTGAGCACAGAACTTATATGCGTTTCTTGGAAAATAAATCAAACCCTTCTCTTCAGTATCTCAATATCCCCTCTCATGAGATGAAGAGAGGGTAATTGAACCTATAAAAGACTATCTTTACAAAAATGGTTAGTTGTCTCCACCACCTTACCTTGTAACACCCCAATTCTACTAGTTAAAAAAAAAAAACAACAACATCTTGATTCAGTAAGGAATCAAATCTGTTTTTTACAGAATCTGAGAGCCTTAAACTCCCTTGTAATCCCTCCACACCATCTTGTGCCTAATTCTGCTACTATCCTTCCCTCACTTCCTTCTGATGTAGCCTGTTTTATAGTAATTGACCTCTGCTCATCTTTCTTTTCAATTGCATTGCACCCTGACTTAAAGTTTCTCTTTACATTTACCTTCAGAGAGAGATAATTAGCATGCATCCATACACCTCAGGAATATTGTGAGCATCCTTCTGTATTCTCTCAAAAATTCAAAGCTGATTTAGATTCTGTAACATTTACTCAGGGATATACTACTGTTCATTATATTGATAATCATTTACTCTATAACCAGACTAAGTAGGGTGCTCTACTATATTACTTCAATCTTTTGAAGGATCCAGCTGAGATAAGCCATGAATCCTCCATGTCTAAATTGTCTGTGGTTACAGACAATTGTTGCTTACTTAGAACATGAAATATCTCAGGGCACTCAAAAACTCACCACAAAATGCCTTGTGCCAATTTTATCCACCCATTTTTCTAAAACTAAGCAATAGGTAAATTTCTAGGAACAGCTGGCTATTCTCACAAAAGGATTCCTAATTTTTCTGCTTTCACTAAATCATATTTCTTCCTCCACCATAGTATTCAGGAGCCTATTCTCTGGCCCTCAGACACATTGAAATCCTTTAAAGCTCTAAAGTTAGCATTGTCTACAACTCTTGTTCTAGGATTACCTAATTTTGATAAGCTTTTCCACATATATTGCCATGAAAATAAGGAGTTTGATGCTCATATTTTAGGACAGACCATTTCCATTCAAATCCATTCTATAGCATATATTTTATGAAAATTGGATCATGTGGTAGCCAGTTTGCCCCCTTGCTTGCCTGCAGTAGTAGCAGCTGCCATCCTAATTGACAAAGCTGGCACCCTTACATTAGATTCCCCTATTCATCGCTATGTTCCTCACGCTGTGTCTGCTCTCTTACAAGTTCATAAAACACAACATCTCTCTACTAGATAACAACCTGTTAATAAGCTTTATTACCAATAATCCCATTATATTACATTGCTGCAATGTTTTAAATCAAGCTACCTCCATACCTCTCCCTGATGTTGGAGACTCCCACTACATTTCACATGATTACCTTACAGCTGTCAATATGGCTTCAAAGCCACAGTAACATCTTTTGGACATTCCTCAGATAACTCCTATTTTGTGAAAGCTCTTGTGATTTAGTTTTCCCTCATGAAACTCTTGAGGCATATTCTCTGCCTATCATAAAGTCAACACAAGCTGCTGAACTTATAACCCTCACTAGAGCTTGCACACTGGCAAAAAAGGAAAAACTGTCACTATTTACATAGACTACAAATATGCCTTTGTATTCTGCCATGCAATTGGCACAATTTGGAAATATCATGATGGAATTCCTATTGTTAATGGGACTATAATTGCTGCCCTATTACAAGCTATTCATCTTATTTCTAAGATTGCTCTTATTCATTGTCCAGCCTACACTAAGGAAAATGATACTGTATTCCTAGAAAATAATAGGGCAGAGAGGGTTGTTAAAGGGGCAGCCAAAATTAAGCTACCCTATCCTTTGTTTACTCAATTTATTAGCCTGCCTTTGTCTCTGTCTAATATACTGTTTATCAAGCCAATGCCCTACCATTTGAAAAAGATATGTGAATTCAAAATGGTGCTCAACAATAATCAGATGGATTTTATATTGGCACAAATTCACTACTTGTGCCTCCTTTACTTTTAAATTTTTGGGTTGTACTAATCTCCCATCAGATAGAACATATGTAAAAATAGAGGATAATTAAGGAACTAAAAAATAGCACTTCCCTGGGATCTACAAAATCTCTTCCAAACTATTTCCAAGTGAACTACAGTGGAACCTCTGTCTGTAACTTGACCACCCAAGGAACTATAACAAACCGGCCAACATGTGGAGATGGTCAACATAAGGAAGTAAGTCTATACTGATATATACATATGGTGCATGCCAAGACAATGAAAATTTGGTCAACTTAAGGAGGTGGACAGTGTAGGGAGTTGGCCAACTATAGAAGCTATACTATATTTATAAATCTCAAAAAACCTCATGAGGAAACCAATACTCTCCAGCTAGCCCCCAAAGGCCTGTATCGGCCCTTGTGGCATTCCAAATTGATTGTATAGACTTACCTCTAGTTTTAGGCTATTTGTTTTTTATTTTATGTTTAGTGAATGGACTGAATGCTATCTAACTAGGTGTGCTGATTCTACAACCAAAGCAAATAAATTAATGTATACCTCATTTTGGCATTCCACTATGGATTGAGTCAGATCAAGGGACTAATTTTATGCCAGAAACAAACTTCTAATTGTTCTGAAGCACTCGTTAAAATTGCATACACCATATCATTCTCAATTATCAGGGAAAGTGGAATGTAAAATTTAGACATAATAAGGACCTTGGGAAATGTCTGTCATGACACTGGATTTAAACAGCCGGAAGCATTACCTTTACCCTTATAAAAATCAAAAATACTCCAAATGGTAAACATAGATTAACCCCTTTTAAAATAGAGTTCAGTCATCTCATGCTTATTGGAAGGTATAAATTTTCTATTCCCAAGCTAGTTGAACATTATGGGAATCTAATTGAACAATTCAATACCATACAGATACATAAAGGTGCTAACTAGCAGGTTTGGAATATGTCATCAATGGGTGAAAGGAGCATGGCTTCTGCCAAATTATAAGCCTTGTCATTCTTTCATCCTTTTCAACACATATATCATGCATATATCAAAGTTCCCTTACTAGGAAGGCCCATATAAAAGGGGCTTGTGATTCGGGATTTATTTGGTTTTGTTTTGAGACAGAGCCTTGAAAAGTCACTCTGTGTAGAGTGGTGCAGTGGCATCATCATAGCCCACTATAACTTCAAGCTCCTGTGTTCAAGCGATCCTCTTTCCTTGGTCCCCTGAGTAGCTGGGACTACAGGCATGCCCCATGATGCCCAGATAATTTTTTCAATTTTTAGTAGAGATGAAGTTTCACTCTTGCACAGGCTGGTATCAAACTTCTGAGCTCAAGCAATCCTCCTACCTCAGCCTTTCAGAATGATAGGATTGCAGGTGAGCCACCATGCCTGGCCTGAAGTACTATTAACCACCTAAACTGCCATTAAAATAAAAAAAAAAAAAAATTCCTGGATTCACATGAATGACACTAAATAGCACCAAGGCAATTGGAGGACTACACATACAGGTAACTTGCAAGTAGGGATTTCCAGGGCCAGTTCCCAGGCCCCTGAAGCATACATCTTCACAAAGTAGACTGCTTTTTCCTAAGATCACAGATCATGAAATCCCAGTTTTCCTCCAAAATATCTTTTTTTTTTCCTGTTTTGTTTCCTTTTAACATTCTCCCAAAGAGTTTTTTTAACATTTCTTCTTGTAACCACCCTTAAAATATGATTGCACATTTGAAGTTGATAGGAAATTGCCTCCACTTATCCCACTTGCCCTTTTAGTCTTCCAGTATGATATTTCTTTCAAACTATGCCTTGCCCTTGTTATTCATCCAGAAAGTAAAGTGCAGATTTGGCATCCCTTTACACTAGTATTTCAAACCATGCACACATTAGATAATCAATGTAATTACTAGTTATGCCAATGTCTAGATTATACAAAGGAACTTGAACTCAGTATGAGTGCCTGGTGGAACTAGTCTGGAAAATGGATGTATGACAAGATGTGGCACACACAACCAGAGAGAGAATATACTGCTTCTCTTGCTGGTGAGTCAACTGGACATTAAAAAAACCTGTGTCAAACTCCAAGAAGTATCTTTTGCTCTAGTAAGCTCACCAAGTTCACCAGAAAGAATTTTTTCCTTCTGTATTGAGAAAAGGGATGATGTTGGATCTTTTCTGAGTGACACGCTAGGGCAATTTTGAGGTCAGACCACATATGTCTCTCTTGTACCTTTTACAAAAAGTATAAATGATGCTGACACTAAACCTCATGATGTCAACACATGTCAAATCACCAGATACTATGAATGGCTCACAAATAAGACTTATGCCACTTGGCATAGCTCACTTGTTACCCATGTTAAGTCACTAGATATTAAATATTACAAGGACCAAGCCCTTTACCTGCTAAAACTGAACAAATTCAGAGACATAACAGAAGATCCTATTCATAAGCAAATGACTGAGATGTTAGAAATCGAGTTCATAATTTGGAGGCAAATAAAATTAATAAAATTGAAGCAAAGTTGGAATTAAAAATTCAAGGAGGAATTTGAAAATTGTTTCAATAATTCAATGAATTCAAAGATAAAATCTCCAAAGAATTACTCACAATGTGGCAAGAACTTGCAGCCCTCAAAGATCTAAAAAATATAGTAGAATCCCTCAGTAACAGAATGGAGCAGGCAGAAGAAAGCATCTCTGACATTGAAGACAAAGCTTTTGAATGCTCCCAAATGCTCAAAGAGGTTTGGAGACAAATGGAGAGCTAAAACTGATCATTCCCTGAGAGAGTTGTGAGACCATTCTAAAAGAGCAAATATTCACCTTAGGAATTACTGAAGGTGAAGAGAATGTTCTTAAAGGCACAGATGCTCTGCTGTACTCCAAGATATAATTGAGGAGAACTTCCCATGCATGGCAAGAGATACTGAAATTCAGATAGCAGACAGTTTCAGAACCCCAGCATGACTCAATCCAAACAAAGCATCTCCTAGACACATTGTGATTACTTTTGCCAAAGTTAATACAAAGTAGAAAATTCTTCAAGCAGTTATAAATAAGAAAATCATAACCTACAAGGGGAAGAATATTAGAATGACTGCATATCTCTCAGCTGACTCTTTTCAAGCCAGAAGAGGATGGCTATCAACCTTCAATGTCCTAAAACAAAACAACTGTCAGCTCAGGATTCTGTATCCAGCTAAACTCAGTTTATTTGTGATGGTCAAATTGAATAATTTATGACATACACATTTTGAAAAAAATTTGCATAACTAAACCAACTCTCCAGGGTATTCTCAGACTCATCCTCCACAATGATAAGCACAATGCTCTACCACCAAAGTAAACTCACTTTGAAATTTTTGACCAAAACTCAACTTCCACAGTGACAAAAGGATTAAAAACTTTCATTGGACTTTCAAAAAGCTTGACACCTAAACACTACCAGGGTTATCAATTCTCTTAATTAATGTGAATGGTTTAAATTGTCCTCTGAAGGGGCACAGATTGGCTGAATGGACACATACACTCAGACCAGATATCTGCTGTATACAAGAATATCATCTTACCTTAAAAGATAAATATAGACTCAGGGTGAGGGGGTGGACATCTATAATTCAGACAAACAGAAATCTGAAAAAAGCTGGGGTTGCAAATATTTGCAGATACAATAGGCTTTAAACCAACAAAGGTAAGGAAAGACAAGGGTGGTCACTTCATATTTGTCAAGTGAAACACTCAACGTGAAGAGATTTCAATTATTCACATTTATGCGCCCAACCATAATACTGCTCATTTTATAAGGGAGACCCTAACAGTCAAGAATAATTTGATATCTTTCTGCACAATAATAGTTGGAGATTTTAACACTGCCTTGTCAGTGTTGGATAGATTTTCCAACAATAAACTAAGCAAAGACATTTTAGATTTAAAATTGACCTTACAACAAATGTCTTAACAGACATCTATAGAACATTTCATCCTAACAAAACTGAATATACATTCTTCTTATCAACCCATAAACATGCTCCAAAATTGACCACATCTTATGTCACAAGTCTAACCTCAGCAAATTTAAAAGAATAGAAATAATTCCTTATATTTTCATTGACCATCATGGAATAAAGTTGAACTCAAAAACAACAGGAATCTTCCTACTCATACAAAGACATGGAAACTAAATAATCTTATGCTGAGTGATAGATCGGTCATATATGAGACTAAGAAGGAAATTACCAAATTTTTGGAACAAAACAATAATGAAGACATGAATTATCAGAACCTGTGGGATACTGCAAAAGTGATCCTAGGAGAGAAACTTATAGCATTGCAAGCCGTCCTCAGGAGAATGGAAAGAGAGGAAGCCAGCAACTTAATGGGTAATCTCAAACAACTGGAAAAGGAAAATCATCCCAACCCCAAACTCAGCAGAAGAAAAGAAATAACCAAAATTAGAGCAGAATTAAATAAAATTGAAAACAAAAAAAGGATTCAAAAGTCAAAGAACATGAAAGAAATATATGAAGAGAACTATGAAACTCTGAGAAAAGACATAGCTGAAGATGTTAACAAATGGAAAAACATACCATTCTCATGGCTTGGAAGAATCAACATTGTTAAAATGTCTACACTACCCAAAGCAATATAGAAATTTAATGCAATCCTTATTTAAGCACCACTGTCATACTTTAAAGATCTCAAAAAATACTACTTTGTTTCATATGGAATCAGAAAAAAACTCGAATAGCCAAGACATTACTCAGAAATAAAAATAAATTAGGAGGAATCATGCTACCAGACTTCAGACTATACTATAAACCTATAAAGATCAAAACAGCATGGTAATGGCACACAAATAGAGAGGTTCGAAATATGGAAAAGAATGGAGAACCAAGAGATTAACCCAGACACTTATTGTCATTTGATGTTTGATAAGCCTATCAAAAACATAAATTGGGGGAAAGATTCTCTATTTTACAAATGGCACTGGGTGAATTGGCTGGCGACGTGTAGAAGACTGAAACTGGACCCACACTTTTCACCATTAACAAAAATTAACTCTCATAGGATAAAAGATTTAAACTTAAGAGATGAAACTATAAAGATACTTAGCAAGAGTGCAGGGGAAACCCTTGAAGAAATTGGCTTGGAAGAATACTTTATGATGAGGACCCCTCAGACAATTGAAGCAATTCTAAAAATACATAACTGGTATCTGATTAATCAAAAAGCTTTTGCACATCCAAGAACACAGTAAGTAAAGCAAGCAGACAACCCTCAGAATTGTAGAAGATATTAGCAGGTATATTTCTGACAAAGGTTTAATAACCAGAATCCAAGGAGAACTCAAACTTATTAATAAGAAAAAAACAAGTGATCTTATTTCATGGTGGGCAAGAGACTTGAACAGAAGCTGCTCTGAAGAAGATAGGTGCATGACCTACAGACACATAAAAAAATGCTCATCATTTTTAATCATCAGAGAAATGCAAATCAAAACCACTTTGAGACACCATCTAACTACTATAAGAGTAGCCCTCATAACAAACTACAGATGTTGGCGTGGATGTGGAGAAAAGGGAACACTTCTGTGCTGCTGGTGGGAATGCAAGCTAATATGTTCCTTTTTGAAAGAAGTTTGGTGAACACTTAGGGATCTAAAAGTAGACCTGCTGTTCAATCCTGCAATTCCTCTACTAGGTATATATCAAAAAGACCAAAAATCACTTTACAACAAAGATATTTGCACCAGATTGTTCACTGAAGCTCAATTCATAATTGCCAACTCATGGAAGAAGCCTAAGTGCCCATCAGCCCATGAATAGATTATAAATTATGGTATATGTAGAGCATGGAATATTATTCAGCCTTAAAAATGATGGAAAATTTACATCTTTTATGTTTATATGGATGGAGCTAGAACATATTCTTCTTAGTAAAGTATCTCTAGAATGAAAGAAAAAGTATCCAGTATACTCAGTACTATTATGAAACCAATATATAATCACCCATACTTTCTTGGGCTTAAGTGATTCTCTTGCCTAAGCCTCCTAAATAGCTGGAACTACATGCACCTGCCACAACCCCTGGTTATTTTTTGTTGTAGTTGTCGTTGTTTAGCCAGCCTGGGCTGGGTTCAAACCCGCCAAACTTGGTGTATGTTGTTGGCACTGTAACCACAGTGCTATAGGCACCCAGCCTCACCCACACTTTCATATGTAATATAAAACACAACTATAGCCCAGGATAAAGGAGGGAAGAAGAGGGGAAATGGAGGATAGGGAGGAAGGGCAATGGAGGGGGGGGTAAATTTTGGAACAACACCTTTGGTGCATATTGCCAGGGTACATATCAAATCTATTAAGTGTAGAACACAAATGTCTTAACAAAATAATTAATTAGTGAGGAAGACTATGTTAAACAGTTTGATGTAAGTATTCCAAAATGTATATAAAACCAGCACATTGTGCCCCATAAATGCATCACTGTATACAGTTATGATAATTAAAAAAAGAAGAAAGATCTCAAACAAACTGCCTAACTTTATACTTCAAGCAACTAGGAAAGGATCATGGTAAGTCCCAAGTTAAAAGAAGGAAGACAATGATAAAGATTAGAACATAAATAAATAAAATAGATACTAAAATAACAGAAAATATTAATAAAACCAAGTTGCTCTTTTGAAAAGATAAACAAAATGAACAAGCCATTAGCTAGACTATGAAATGAAAGACAGAAGACACAAATGAATTAAATTGTAAATAAAAATGGAGACATTGCAATTTATACTACAGAAATACAAAGTCACAAAACATCTATGAACAATTATACATTATCAAATTCATAACATACAAGAAATAGGTAAATTCCTAAAATTGTAAAACTGGCCAAAATTATTAAGAAATAAAAAATATGAACCTACAAATAATCATAAAGGAGATGAAGCAGTAATATGACTAAACAAAATGAAACAACAAAAAAAACCTCAGAGAAAAGTCCAGGACCTGATAGCATCATTGCTGAACTCTACCAAACATTAAAAAAAAGAATACCAATTTTTCTCAAATGCTTCCAAAAAAAAAAAAAAAAAAAAAAGACTGAAGAAAAAGAAAATCTTCCTAATTTATTTTAATTAGAAGTCATTATTTCTAATTAACATGGATATGAAAATCTTCCACAATGTATTTGCAAACCAAATTCAATAGTATAGTAAAAGTACCATGCACCATGACCAAGTGGGATTTATCCATGAAATGGAGGAATGGTTCAACATATACCAATCAATAAACATTACACACCACACTTCTAGAATAAAAGATAAAAATTGCATAATAATTTCAATAGATGTAGAAAGAACATCTGATAAATTTCAACATGTTTTCAAGATAAAAATTCTCAAAAGATACCTCTAGAAGGAATCCACTTTACTATAATACAAAGGTGTATCTATGACATGCGCACAACTACCTACCTTACAGTGAAAAACTTAAAGCTTTTCCTCTGGATCAAGAGTAAGACAGGGATGTGCACTCTTACCTCTTCTATTAAATATAGTACTAGAAGTAATAGCCAGAGGAATTAGGCAAGAAAAATAAACTAACTATACCCAAATCAGAAACACAAAGAAAAAAATCATCTTTGCAAGCAGATGACATGTTCTTAAATATATAAAACTCTCAAGATGTTAGCAAAAACCTTAGAACTATAATTAATAATTCAATAAATGTGCAGAATATAAAATCAACATACAAAAATCAGTTGTACTCCTACATAGTAACAATGAACCATTTGAAAGAGAAATAAAGAAAACAATTTCATTTACAATAGTCCCAAAAGAATAAAAGAAATAGGAATAAATTTAACCAAGGAAATGAAGGACTTGTACACCAAAAACTATAAAAACAGTGATGAAGGAAATTAAAGAAGATGGTAATACATGGAAATACATCCTTTCTTTGTCAATTAGGAAAAAAAAAAAAATGTTCTTAAAATATCCATATTACCCAAAGCCATCTAAAGATTCAATGGAAGCCCCAACAATATTTCAATGGCAGTTTTTACAGAAATATAAAAAGCAATCACAAAATTTGTATGGAACCACAAAAGGTCCTGAATAGACAAAACAACCTTGAATAGGAACAAAGGACATGGCATCACACTAACAAAACTTAAAATACACTGAAAATGTTCAGTAATTTATTGTATTGGCATTAAAACATGCATATAGACCAATGGAAGAGAATAGACAGCCAGAAATAAAGGTGTAGGTGGAACTATTTAACAGCTCTAAGGCAAAAGGTGCCCAGACTCCATGTGGTAGAAGCTGACAGCTGATGGGGGCCAGCTGCACACTGCAGCTGCTTTTGGGCAGCTTCTTGGTAGAGATTCCATCTGTTCCTCTCTTTTAATTCCAAAGAGATGGTGAATATGGTGATTCCTCCCCTCTCATGCCTGTGACTACAGAGTTGACCAGAATGGACAGTGCTCTGGACCAAGCCACAAGCAGGCACATCTTTGAAGGACCGAATCTTTATGCTAGACTGAGTGAATCTCCAGTTGTAATCACTAAAGGAAAATCAACAGTATACAGTTAGGAATAACTGAACACAAAGGATGCAAAGCACTGTGAATGAGGACCAACAAGAATATATCTGTGATAACATAAGATAATGAAACTGTTAACAAATTTTAAATGCTTTACTATACTTTAAAAGGCAAGATCTAACATATCTATAAGGAACAGGAAAATATACAATGACTTAGCAAATTTGAGAAAGGAACCATGCCTATAAGACATGAAAATTGCAATAACTGTAAAAAAAATCCAACAGATGGGGTTATCAGAATATTAAATTAAAGAGAATAAATGAATGGTAATATAGAGCAGATGGAAATATATATATAATTAATGTTAAAGAACCAGATAGATGCATAATTTGTAAGATCAATTAAGAATTAGGTAGAACAGACTGAGATGTGTGTCTGATTGGGGTTCCAAGATAGAAGTGAGGACAGAGCCAATATTTGAAGAGGTGATGACTGAGAATGTCCCAGAATGCCTAAGACAGTCAGCTAAAAACAAAATCTAGGAAGGATAAATAAAAATAAACCCACATTTAAACAGTTCAGTAATATAGCAACGAGAAGGAAAATTTCAACAGTGAGAGTGAAAAGATCATTTTAAGACAAAAACCAAGACGGATAATGACAGATCTTAGCTAATGGGAATTCTCAAGGATAGTATTAAAAGGAATGTGATGCTAAGTGGAAAAAGTAAGATGTAAAAGAAGAATAAAGGTGTCCAATACTTAGACAATTCTAAACAAATGTAGATGAATAATAATGTTGCGGAAGCTGGAAAAATTATGATTGAATACATGAAAATAATAATGTCTAAGTTGAAAGGTGAGGGGTTAAATATTTTGTTTAACTTTGAGTTTGTTGAACCCTGCATCTTATTGTTTTTTTAAGGTAAGAACTAAAAAATAGAAATAGTAAATTAGTTCCATAGTAGTAGAGGGAGAAATTGGAATGGTTTTAAATAATTCATAAAGAGATTAGAAAGGAGACAAAAAGAAACCCATGATGTAGGAAAATAGCACAAAAGAAGATTGTGATTTTAAATCTAAATATATCAATATTAACTTTAATAAAAATTAATTAACTACCCCAATTAAAACATAAAGATATCATACTTGATTTTTAAAATTCAACTCTTGTGCTATTTACAAGAGGCAGAAAGGGTGCAAGAAAAAGACAGGAAGAAGATAGACCAAAGAAAAACTACTAAAAGAAAGTTTATGTTATACTACTCTTGTAGAAAACAGAATATAGGACCCCAATAAACATTTTAGAGAGAGAGGGTCATTTCATAATAATAAAAGTTCCCTTCAGTTTGAAGATTTACAATTTTTAAGTTTTTGTGTTATCTATTTACATAATCTCAATATATAAAGCAAAAATTGACAGAACTTATAGGAAATAGTAAAATCTATGATCATAGTAGATAATTTTAGTACTTTTTATAAGTAACTGACAGCAAAGCAGACAAAAATCAATAAAGATTAACTTTTGATTAAAGTATGGATTGTATTCTATATATAATTATATATAAATAAAACCCTGTAGCCATCCAGTGTATACTTCAAAATTTTCATATCAGCTATGTCCAAGTACTTAAACTAAGTCTCAACAAATATTAAAAGACTGAAATTATACAGAACAGTTAAGTTATACCACAATTCAGTTAAACTAAAAATATGAATAGAAGATCTCCATGGATTTGGAATGTAAAAAATGCTTTTAATATTAACTTGTAAGTTAAAAAATAATGGAAACTGCCTGAGTACAGTAGCCCAGACCTGTAACCTTAGCATCTTAGGGGGCAAGAGGGAAGGATCACTTAAGGCCAGGAGTTCAAGACCAGCCTAAACAACATATAGAAACCAAGTCTCTACCAAAAATGGAAAAATTAACCAGAGGCAGTCGTGAAAATAGAAAATTTAGCTGGAGGTGATGGTGTGCACCTATATTCTCAGCTACTCCAGAGGCTGAGGCAGAAGGATTGCTTCAACCCAGGCAAATATTTATTTGAGGCTGCAGTGAGCTATGATCATGCCACTATACTAGAGCTTGGGTGGCACAGGAAGATCCTGTCTCAAAAAAAAAAAAAAAAAAAAAAAAAAAAAAGAAGTAAAATAAAAAATATTTTTAAATGAATGGTTCTAAAAATACTAAATATGAAAAAAAAAAAAAAAAAACATTTAAAGCAGTGGTTCTCAACCTGTGGGTTGCAACCCCTTTTTTCCATTTGTAACAATGTGGAAATTAGGAAGGTTGAGAACCACTGCTTTAGAGAATGTAGCTAAAATGTAAGCAAAGTGAACCTGATTGAGAAGATTTGGATGGAGGACAAGCATACGGCTCACACCTGTAATCCTAGCCTGGATTACAAATTCTGTCAAGTTCTGTGGTGTAATCCACACCTGGGAACCTGATGTATAGGACCACTTAAGTTCAGGAGTATGAGACCAGCCTGAACAGCATAGAAAAATGGCCAGGCTTTGTGGCAGGTGCTGGTAATTCTAGCCACTTGAGAGGCTGAGGGAGGAAGATCAATTGAACCCAGGAGTTTGAGGTTGCTATGAGCTAAGCGAATGCTAGGGCACTCAAGCCTGGGAAACAGAGTGACAGTATGTCTCAAAAAAGAAAAAAACAAACAAAAAAGATAAATGTTATAATGAAGAAATTGCACTAAATAAAAACAAATTAAATTTTTAAAAGATTCCAGAAATAAACTCACCCATTTATAGAAAACTGATCTTAATAAAGCATCAAAAACACATGATAAGAAAAGGCCAATCTCTTCAATAAATGGTACTGGAAGAAGTAGATATCCACATAAAAAATGATAACATTGGAGAGGGGCAAGATGGATAACTAGAAGCAGCCAAAAGGAGGAAAACTGGACTAAAGTTAACTTAGAGAAGTTGAAGTTGGGAGTTACACCTCAGTAAGAAGAAATTAAGGTGTTCAGCTACTTCCCTGAGACAAACTGTGAAAAAGAAGAAGAGAGAGAGGAAAGGAGAAAGGAGAGAATAGTTATGAAGTGGAACAGACTCAGAGAAGCTTGCAGCTGAACAGAATGGTAAGAGGGACCCCTTCACCCACCCAGAAGCTCTTCAGGAGCAGCAAACCACAAAAAATCTCACCCCATAGGAGAGTGTAAGAAGGACCAGAGATCCTGCTTTCCTGCACCAAGGTTTATTCTTCTCTTTGTCCTCTTGCCTGGCAGAATAGTGAGCAATTTTGACTTCCGCCAGCTTGTGGCCACAGCCCATCCTTTTTCTTTGGTTATAGGACAGAGTTCCTTCTTCAGGGGCCTGTTTCCCTTCTGATGGGCAAGTGTGGAATGCTGGACCAGCTCAGACAGCCTGTGGAAGTACTGTCCCACCCCAGGCAACAGAGAGGCAAAGGGATTTGGGACTCTACCCAACCCCGATAGGAATTGCAAAAGCACTACCAAAGCCAGTTTTTCTCTCGCTGGCGCCAAGCAGGATTGACTGCCACTGACAAGAAAAATGAAAAGATAAGGGCCTTGCTTTCCCACCACTATCTGAAAGAAAATCAAGAGGGCCACTGTACCATATGAGTCAATGACCTGGGAGTTCCTGCTTCTCCTGTAGGAGTAAATTGTGGATCAACTAGCCTGCCTCCTCCTAGGTGGGGTGGTTTGGACCACCGTCTGTGCACTTCCCCCAGCTTGGGGGAACCTCTTGGATGTTCTTCCTCCTACAGGGATGGTGGGGATGTTCACTGTGGAAAATCCTGGGCGGCATACTACAAGCCCCTCTCCCAACAGCTGGCAAAACCCATGTTTGTTTGTTTGTTTTAATCTGTTGCTTGAAGGGTTAACACTTTGGCTGGGATAGCTCAGTTTACTATCCATGAGCTGTCGCAGGTTGATAAGCATCACCTGAAGGTCCTTCCCCTCAGTTGCACCCCACCCAGCTTAGAGAAAACAAGACTGGTCATCAGGGACCTCTGTGCCATACAGCCAGAAAGGGGGCTTTGGGAGGCTATATGCAGGAAGGTCCACAAGATGAAGAAGTGGCCACAAGATAAACAGGCACTGGTGAAGGAGATTGGTGAAAATTATATTCTGGGACCTCTGGATCTGATCCCAGCCCACTAGAATTAGTTTCCAAATGGCCTTACGAATGTGCTATTGAGTTAAGGTAACAATAAGCTCCTGTATTGCATTGGCAGACCCTGGACGGAGCATGGTGAACTCCATGCCCTGGGATCCTTAAACTGATATCATCCATCCTATTTTAGTATCCAAATGGCCCATAATCCCAGCTGAGAAGGCTAACTCTTTAGCAAGAAACTACTTTGCTCTAGCAAAGGTAGGATGAGCTCCACATCACAGAGCCTCTGAATTTGACATCATCCCCCAAGATTAGGCATCCAAACAATTCTAAAACTCTATGGAGTGCTTGACAGAACAATAAGAAGCAAATTTGTGTCAGGAGGCTCTGGAATAGAAGTGGAGAGCCCCACACCTGGGACCTCCATAACAGATACCAGTCCACCAGATCACTCAGCCAAACAGCTCTAATACCTGATGAGCAGCTGGTGTAAAAAGAAGCAGCACCTGGCACTGGGAAGTCCTAGAAGGGTCATAGAGATCTCTGTGCTTCAGGGAAGCCAGTGCCATCACCAGACCACCTGACTTGAGAGCCAAAAGCCTTCAGAGCCAGTTGAATGGCACTATTACCAACAGATAGGTGTGCCACTTGGTCAGCCAGGCTCTTTCTTCCATACCCCAAGTGCTTCTTGGAGTTTCCTAAGGGAACTCAAATATAATACCTCTCCATTGCAAGTTAGAGACACCCTAACATTCTAGCTTAACAATTAAAAATAAATAAATAAATCACACACACAAAGGAATCAGCAGAAGAGCCCTAGCAGCATTAAAAAAAAAAGAACATATCAGCTCTCTAAAGAGATTACAAAGGAGATACAGCTGAAAAACTACCCATAAAGAAATTGTTGAAATGACAGAAATAGAATTCATAATGTAGATGGCAAATAAGATGAATAGAATAGAAGACAAGAAGAAAAAAGAAGTCAGAAAACTGTCTCAAAAAATCAGTAAAATTAAAGAAAAGTCATCAAAGATCTGGACATAATTAGGAAGGACATGGCAGAGCTTAAGGAATTGAAAGAGCCATTTAAGGAGTTTCAAAACACAGAAGAAGGTCTCGGCAACAGAATAGAAGAAGTAGAACAAACAATCTTACATATCAAAGATAAACTTTTGAACTAACCCAATCTTTCAAAGAGGCAAAAAAGAACAGAGAAAAATCAGAGCAAACGTTGAGAGAGACATAAGATTACAGAAAACATACAGACATACAAATCATAGGGATCCTCGAAGAAGAAGACAAGAGTTCTTAAAGCATGGAAGCTCTCTTTCAAGACATCATTGTGGAGAATTTCCCAAGCATTATAGGATACCCATAAAAACCATAATAGGTAGTTACAGAAGTCCAGGACAACTCAATTTATAAAAGCATTTCTTAGACACACTGTAATTAACTTGGTCACAGTCAAAATTAAAGACAAAATTCCGAAAGCAGCCAGGTATAAGCATCTTCTTACCTACAAGGGGAAAAATATGAGGGAGAAAGCAGACTTTTCAGTGAGAACTTTACAAGCTAGAAGAGAGAGGTCATATGTCTTTAACCTTCTGGAACAAAGCAACTTTCAAAAATGAAATCCTTTACTTAAAAGCAAACATTGAGGTAATTTGCCCTATAAGACTGGCTCTAGAGGAAGCACTCAGACCCATCTTGGACACTGACCATCACAATGAACCAGCATCAAAGTAAGGACACCAAGAAACTAAAGGACAGTGTAGCTTCCTCAGTAGCCCAAGTGAAATAAATAAATAAATAAATAAATAAATAAATAAATAAAAATAAGCAATAGACCTCCACAAAGCAAGACAAACAAAACTCTGCCATACTTATTGATTTTCTCAGTAAAGGTGAAAGGCTTGAATTCTCCACTAAAGAGGCACAGGCTTGGTGACTGGATAAAAAGACACCAGTAAACTATGTGGTATCTTCAGGAAGCACGTTTAAACTTCAAGGACAAAACAAGGCTCAGGGTGAAGGGTTTCAAAACAATGTTTCAGGCGAACATAAATAAGAAAAAAAGTAAGAATAATTCTCTTATTTTCAGATATGTTGGGCTTCAAACCAACAAAATTAAAGAAAGACCAAGATGAACACTATCTACTGGCCAAGGGAATACAACAAGAGGGCCTTTAAATCATAAATATCTATATATCCTACTCAAATGCTCTCAGATATATCAAATGAATCCTAACCAGTGTGAACAATATGATGTCCTGCAACACCATAATAACAGGGAATTCAACATGCCACTGACAAAATGAGACAGATTCTTCAAGCAGAACTAAACAAAGAAGGAAAGAACTTAAACACAAATTTACAACACATGGGCTTAACAGCCATATGCAGAAAATTCCATCCCAGTAATATATTCTTCTAGACAGCCCATGGACCATTCTCCAAAACTGATATCTTAGGACACATATCAAATCTCAATAATTTTTTTTTGAGACAGAGTCTCACCATGTCACCCTTGGTAGAGTGCTGTGGCATTACAGCTTACAGGATCCTCAAACTCTTGGTCATAAGCAATTCTCTTGCCTCAGCCTCCCAAGTAGCTGGGGCTACAAGGACCCACCACAATACCTGGCTATTTTTTGTTGCTGTTGTCATTGTTGTTAACTGGCCCAAGCTGGGTTCAAACCCGCCAGGCTCAGTGTATGTGCCATAATCACTATGCTACGGACACTAAGCCTCAAATCTCAATAATTTTAAAAGAATAGAAATTATACCTTATATCTTTGGGGATAATAATTGAAAAAAGTATAATTCAACGTTAATAAACACCTTCATCCACATACAAAGTCATGAAAACTAAACAACCTTGCACTGAACTACAATTGGATCAAGGAGGAGATGAGACAGAAAATAATTAGATTCCTCAAACAAAAAGATAATGAAGCCAAGACTTACAAAATCTGTGGGATGATGCAAAGGCAGTCCTAACAGGGAAATTGACTGCATTAAATTCCTACATCCACAAAATGGAAAGAACACACACAAACAACCAAATGAACCATCTCAAGAAACTGGAAAAGAAAGAGTAATCCAATCTAAAATCTAGCAGAAGAAAAGAGATAACCAAAATAACATCAGAATTAAATGAAACTAAGAACTAAAGAACCATTGGGAAGATAAAAGAAACAAAAAGTTGGTTCTTTAAAATGATTAATAAAATTGATAAACCCTTGGCCGGATTAACTAAAAATAGAAAAGAAAAATATCCAAAAACCTCAATCAGAAATTAAAATGGGGAAAAGAAAACAGATACTACAGAGATACAAAAGAACATCACTGATTACAACAAAAAAATTTACACCCAGAAATTTTAATATGGTGAAGAAATGGATCATTTTCTGAAATAGCACCATCTTCCCAAACCTAAAAATAAAAATTGAAGTCTGCAATAGGCAAATATTAAGAACCAAATTTGTAACAACAAAATGTACTTCCAAACAAACAAGTATGGGACCAGATGGTTTGATACCCGAATTCTACCAAATCTTCAAAGAAAAGCTTGTACCTATATTTCAGAAACTATTCCAAAACATGGAGAAAGAAGTAACCATCCTCAACTCCTTCTATGAAACATATATCACATTGATATAAAACCCAGGAAAGGATCTTAAAAAAAATGAACATTATAGACAAATTTCATTGATGAATATTGATGCAAAAACACTCAACAAAATCTTAGCATGTAGAATACTACTAAATATTTTAAAACATTATAAATCATAATCAACTGAGCTTTATTCCAGAGTTGCAAAGCTGGTTGGGCATACAGAAACCCATAAGTATAATTCACCGTATATATAGAAGCATAATAAAGACCATATGATCATCTCAATAGATATAGAAAAAGAATTAGACAAAATGCAGCATCCTTTTATCATACAAACACTTAAGAATAGACATAGATGGGACATTTCTAAAATTGATAGAACATCTACAACAAACTCACAGACTATATCATTCTGTATGGGGTCAAACTGAGAACATTTCCACTTAGAACTGGAACCAGACAAGGATGTCCAGTATCACCACTACTATTCAACATAGTGCTGTAAGTCCCTAGTCAATGCATTCAGACAAGAGAAGTGTATCAGAAGTATACAAATGGGGTCAGAGAAAGTCTAACTATCACTTTCTGCTATTGCTGATATGACCTTACACTTAAAAAATCCCAGGAACTCAACCGTGAGACTCCTACAAGTGAAAAATTGTCCACTCAGGACATAAAAATTGTGCATAAAATCAATGTGCACAAATCAGTAGCTTTTATATATGCCAACAGTCTAGCTGAAAATCAAATCCACATTACTATTCCCTTGACAGTAGCTTAAAAGAAAATGAAATACCTGGGAATATACCTACAAAGGATATAAAGAATCCTTACATAGAGAATGATAAAATCCTGAGAAAAGAAGAAAATATCAACAAATGGAAGAATATATCATGCTCATAACTGGGAATAATCAGCATTGTTAAAATGCCCATACTACCCAAAGCAATCTACAGATTTAATGCAATGCTCATCAAAGCACCAACATCATACTAATGCAATTCTAATAAATAAAAACAAATCTGGAGGCATCGTGTTACCAGACTTCAGGTTGTATTACAAGTCTGTAATTGTCAAAACAGCATGGCCCTGGCAGAAACATAGAAACCTAGATCTATGGAATAGAATAGAGAACCTAGAGCTGAAACCAGCTGCATATCACCATGTGATCTTCAATAAACTGAACAAAGCATACACAGAGGGAAATAACTTCTATTTAATAAAGAGTACTGGGATAGCTATTTAGCTACATGCAAAAGACTCAAAGAGGACCCACACCTCTCACTACTTATAAAAATTGACTTACACTGGATAAAAGATTTAAATCTAAGACATTAAATGATAAAAATCCTAGAAGAAACTGTGGGAAATATTCTTGAGAATATTGGACAGGAAGAAGATTTTATGAATAAGTTCCCCTTGGCAATTTCAGCAACACATAAAATACATAAATAGGACATGATCAAGCTAAAAAGATTCTGCACAGCTAACGCAAATAGACAACCTGCAGAATTGGATAAAATATTCTTGTGTTACGAATCTGAGTAAAACCTAATAACCAGAATCTACAGAGAAATCAAACTAATCCACAAGAAAAGAGCAAACTACCCCATTTATCATTGGGTAAGTAAATGAATGTAACATTCTCCTAAGAAGCCAGATGAATGGCTTACAAACACATGAAAAAAGATCTTCATTGTCCCTAATCATCAGAGAAATGCAAATAAAAACCTCTTAGAGATCTCATCCAACTCCATCCATGAACAGCCTACATCACAAAATTCTAAAGCTGCAGATGCTGATGTGAGTGTGGAGAGGATGGAACAGTTATACACTATTAGTGGGATTACAACTAATACAGCCTTTTTGGAAAGAAGTATAGATAATCCTCAAAGAGCTATAAATGGGCCTTCCACTTGATCCCACAATTCAATTATTATGTGTCCACCCAGAAGAAAAAAATTCATTTTACCATAAGGACATTTGTAATCCAATGTTTATAGAAGCTTTATTGTCAATCACAAAGATATAGAATCAACCCAAGTGCCCATCCACCCATGAATGGATTAGTGAACTATGGTATATGTACATCATGGAATACTATTCAGCAACAAAGAAAGATGGACACATCACATTTTTTATATTCACCTGAAAGAATTTGGAGAACATCCTCCTAAGTGTGGTATCACAATAATGGGAAATCAAGCATTCAGTGTTTTTCTTACTAATATAAAACTACTAGATGAACATCTACATGCCCACACAAGAGAAAAGACACTAAATTTCAAGAAGGGTGGAGGAGTGTAGGAGGTATGGTAAATTCTCACCTATCGTGTGAATGTACGGGTACATGGCACAAATCCTGGGTAAAGGGCTCAACTCTACCTTGGACTTTACCTTATAAATACAAACAATGTAACATAATTATGTGATTGTGAATTTTTTGTAGATGGCCTTGTCTGTTTGCTTTAGATATGCAGAATCCTTATGCTAATATAAAATTTAAAAAATAAAAATAAAAAAATAAAAATAATGTAATTGTACCCTTATACCATACCATATATGTAAAACTTTTCCAAAGCCAGCATTTTCAAGAGGTCTTACCATACTTTCTTCTATAATTTTTATTATTTTGTGTCTTAAATTTAAATGCTTTAGCCAGCAAGTGTCAATTTTTTAAGTGGTGAGAGGGGCATGTTCAGTTTCAGTCTTCTACATATGGGTAATCAGTTCTCCTAACACCATTTATTTGGTTTATTGAAGATCAGCAGGCAATAAGTGGCTAGTTTTATCTCTAGAATTTCTATTCTATGCCATAGATCTATATCTCTTTTTTGGGCCAGTATCATGCTGGTTTTTTTTTTTTTTTTTTATTAAATCATAGCTGTGTACATTGATATGATCATGGGGCATCATATACTAGCTTCATAAACCATTTGACACATTTTCATCCCAATATTCAACATAGCCTTCCTGGCATTTTCCCAGTCACC
>CAUYPK010159581.1:0-26663 GCA_963574355.1 Loris lydekkerianus | reverse complement strand
TGAGGCAGTGGGGTGCCCGCAGCCCAAGTCTGAGGTTGTGGTGAGCTACCACGCCCACTGCACTCTGCTCAGGGGCGTAGGGTGGGACCCTGCCTCAACAAAAAAAAAAAAAACTTTGGAAAACAAATGAGTAATAATGTTGTGCGTGTTTTCTTGTTACTGACCATTTATGTATCTTCCTTCTGTACCCATTTTTTAATTAAGTTATTTTATCTTTTTATGGTTGAGTTTGTAAGAGTCTTCATATACTATGGATACAAGACCCTTATCAGATATGTGATTTGCAAATATTTTCTTCTACTTTGTAAGCTGTCTTTTCACTTTTTTTTTTTCAAAGTGTTTTTTGAAGCGTAAGAGTTGTTAACTTTGATAAAGTCTAACTTATCTATTTTTTTCTTCAGTTATTTGTGCTTTGTCTTATACCTAAAGACACCACTGCCTGATCCAAGGTAATGATTATTTATCCTTATGTTTTCATCTAAAAGTTCTATTGTTTGACCTCTCATATTTAGTCTTTGATGCATTCTGAGTTAATTTTTGTGTATGATGTGAGAAAAGAGTCCATCCTCATTCTTTTACAATTGTCCTAGCACCGTTTGCTCAAAAAACTATTCTTTCCCCCACTGAAAAGAATGCTTACTATTCTTACTACAATTACCTCTGACTGTGACCAGGCATTTTTTGATACTGTTGGGCTGAAGGATAGGGATGGGGTGTGGGATATGATGGGAATGCCACCAATGAAGAGAGAAATCATGTTTTAAAGTTACTGGATCATGTAAAAGTTAACCTTCCTTACCAAATCTCTACTCATCCTCAAGAGGCTAAGATGAAATAACTTTTAGAAAGTCTTTCCTAACTTGGCTTATGTGCCTATCCTTTTGGCATACCCAGGGCACTGCACTTACCCAACTGCATAAGAGTCCTTCATATAGAAACTTGCCCCACTATGCTGACTTCATCAAAGACATATCTTCAGAGCTCCCTGCAGTACCAGGCACATAGCTGGCTTTCAGTAAATGTCTATTCAACCAATAAATGAATGATCTAATACTATTGCAGGATCAAGTTTAAGAACTATAAATGCAAACATTCACTTCCTTCCATCCCTGCTACTTCCTACTGACAGTCGAAGGATAAAGAAATACAACTTGGAAAATGCATTTCATGTATTACTATTTCCATGAACACAAATATTCAACAACATCAGTATTTTGAAACATTATCTTTACTTAGGATAACAATAGTAAGAGCTAACACTGAGTGCACATCATGTGTCAGACACAGCTCTCAATCTACTGCAAGCAGCTCTTCATTTAATCCTATAATCGTTGGAAATAGGTATTTATTAATATCTTCATTTTACATATAATTGAGTTTAGAAAAACAGGACTTGAACCTAAATGGCTGGGCTAAAAAACCCACAAAATCTTCTTCCAGAGCCTATTCTGAGTTTTCTTAGTTTTTCCCATTCAAATCAAATCAAGGAAGTAAATACTAACTATGGCTAAATATATTCCAGTTAATTACCAACCAAGGAAAACACTAACAGGTATGTTTTGAATCCTGAAAAACAGTAAAATTTTAAACACTATGTTGTTTCTCTACAAAAACTAGTAAACGTGTTCTAGTGTAATGCCAAACTATTTTTGCAATTTGTAAAAAAGGGACAAAATTAAAGAGATGGTTTAACAGAAACTTAGCAGTAGAAAATATCTAATAAAATACAGTGTTCTTATGGATTAAGACTATATAAAGAAACTTGGAAAGTGTATATACCTTGTAATAGGAGCAATAGCTGTCAGGTCTTGTAGAAAATAAATTGAAATCTAATTTTGCCTAAAATACTGAAATTTTCCAATATTCTGCTAAAACTGGGTCAAAATGCACATTGGTAGATGGAAAATACTGAGGTGGGAAAGCCAACACTGTCTCTAACACAGGGGTTCTCAACCTTCCTAATGCCGAGACCCTTTAATACAGTTCCGCATGTTGTGGTGACCCCCAACCATAAAATTCTTTTCATTGCTACTTCATAACTGTAACTTTGCTGTTATGAATCGTAAAGTAAATATCTGATATGAAAGATGTATTTAGGCAACCCCTGTGAAAGGGTTGACTCCCAAAGGGGTCGCAACCCACAGGTTGAGAACCGTTGCTCTAACATTTGATGATGTATTTAAAAAAAAAAAAAAAACAGATGGGCAGCACCTGTGGCTCAGTGGGTAGGGCGCCGGCCCCATATACCAAAGGTGGCGGGTTCAAACCCAGCCCTGGCTAAACTGCAACAAAAAAATAGCCGGGCCTCGTGGTGGGCGCCAGGAGTCCCAGCTACTCAGAAGGCTGAGGCAAGAGAATCATCTGAGCCCAGGAGTTAGAGGTTGCTGTGAGCTGTGACATCACAGCACTCTACCAAGGGTGACAAAGTGAGACTCTGTCTCTAATAAAAAAAAAAAAAAACAGATGCTGAGGTGATGACAAAGGGTAAAAGTGAAAAGACATCATTAGTTTGTATCTGTTCTTATTCCAACAATATCATACCCTACTATATTGAGCGGTGCATGCATAGATACGTTCAAATACACAGATGACAGAATTATTTTTCTATGCTGTTATTTTTTTAATTGTAAAAATATTGGTCCATAATCCCTTATCCTCAAATGTGAAATCTAAAAAGCTTTGTAAACCAAGGAGTTTTGGGGTTTTGTGTTTGTTCTTTTAAGTTAGCAAGAAACATAATAAAGCAAAACTTGACCTGGAATGACAGGGCTATAATTGTCATTATCCCCCTTAGTGCGGATTTTTCTATGTGGCACTGCAGAATTAGTCAAACACTGCTGGATACATACATGTCACCTTTCTAAAACCTAAAAAGGCATGAATTCTGAAACACATTTTTCCCTGAGAGTGTTAGATATGGAATGGTACACTGGAATAATACCTACTTCATGGAAGAGTCATGGTGAGGATAATGAACATTAAACAGTACCACAATGTTTGTACAACAGGAGGTTCTGATTAGAGGCAGTGGCTGCTGCTAACTCTCCTGGACTAATCTGAGGAACATTAATACTCCTAAACCTTTCTGGTTTTGATTTTTTCTTCATTCCCACCTCAATGGATGTACTTTTACCCAAATCTCTGCTTATGTACTACAACTGAGTACTAGCTTACTATTTCTTGCCTTTGACTATGTCCCAGTTATTACTTCATGTGAAAATAATTAGGTTCACATTCGAATTCATTTAAACATCTGAGAGTAGGCTAACTATATTTAGGGTCATTCATCACTCTCACACACAGCAAAAACCCCAAATACAAAATGGACAACCCATTAAAATGTAACATCATAGACAATAAGGCTGTAACAAAGGTTTAAAAAAAAAAGTCCATTTTTAATTCACTAAAAATTCAGTATTACCAGATACTTTTCATCGAGCCCTTAAGCCTGTTACCAGGATACAGGCCTTAAGCTCTCACCCATTCTGCTATGGAAAGCTCAGGTTAATGGACTCCAATCCACTTATTTTCTAGGACATTTATCAGAAGCGACAGCTATAAATGGGTAAGCCTCTTTTTGCCATTCATTTTATCATGGCAGCACACATGTGATATACCCCAATAATGGATTTTTCCAAAGTCCTCTCCATTATCATGACATTTCTCAATGCTATGAATATTAAGGTCAATATTGACAAGCTACAGAACAGTTACTAGGAAACTACAACAACAAAGAAATGCACAAAATCAACTGCAGCTATGTGGTTAACTCTAGGAGGCACACCAATAATTTTATTTGTGTTAAAATAAGTGCTTTAAAAATGCACTGATGAAAAAAGAGAATTCTAAATCAAACTGGAAAATTTTACAGATCAAAGGTTATTTTTTTCTTTCTGAGCAAAATTCCACAGCTAATCCGGAAGTCATCAATAACTAGACAAGGTCTCAGGTGTAAAATTTGTAAGAATATAACTTGCTTTAAAGCTTTTCCAGGAAACATTATTCCATTTCAACAAATGCTGGTATCAAAACAAGAAATTAAATTTGTGACCCACTCTATAATCCATGACCTCAGAAAAATTATATATCAATGACTAAAACACAATAAACCACACTTATTGTCCCAAGCTCTGTAGCAGATGCTTTTCAGGTTACCCCAGTTAACCTTCACACAATCCTCTGAGGTCATAATGTCATTTATTTCAGTTAATTAATTAACCTATTATTCTTTTAAAAAAATAAAATTAAGAGATGTTAGATTTTGATTCCTTTTTTTTCCCACAAACAACACCAGGCATACTCAATAGTAAGTACACTTATATATAAGACTATAGTGTAAAAGACATAAAAGGAAATAAAAACTTTAAAATGCAGTATGAATCTAAGTCTAGGCCAGGTGTAGTGGCTCACACTTGTAATCCAAGCACTCTGAGAAGCTAAGGCAGGAGGATCTCTTAAAGCCAGGAATCTGAGACCAGCCTGAACAAGAGTGAGATCCTATCTCTAAAAATAGCCAGGTGTTGTGGTGGGTGCCTGTAGTTTCAGCTACTTGGAGGCCAAGGCAGGAGGATCGCTTGAGCCCAGGAGTTTGAGGTTGCAAGGAGATATGATTATGCCACTGCACTCTACCCCAAGGCAAAAGAGCAAGACTCTATCTATAAAAAACTGAAATAAAATAAAAAAAAAAACCTAAGTCTATAATAATAATCACTATGATAAATTATCATGTATTGAATGCCACTATATGCCAATCACTACAGTGGGATTTTTATAAGCATTCTGTCATTTAATTATCAAAATAGATTGAGGAAATAAAACCAAATTTTATAAATGTGGAAATTAAGACTCAAGTTTAAGAAACTTCACCAAAGTCACACAAATTATAAATGGCAATCTGGGATTTATTTGACATCAAAACACCCAGGTTCAAATCCTTGGCTCTTTCAATTCCTTATGCCTAAGTAAATAAGTACTTTTCATTCTTCTCAGAGCTCTGGGCTTACAAAGACATACACTGAACCAAATTTAGAGAATGAGTCTTATTTTTGTCACCCTCAGTAGACTGCCATGGTGTCATAGTTCACAGCAACCTTGAACTCTTGGGCTCAAGCAATCCTCTTGCCTCAGCCTCCTAAGTAGCTGGGACTATAGGCACCTGCCACAACATCCAGCTATTTTTAGAGACAAGGGTCTTACTCTTTTTCAGGCTGACCTAGAACTCCTCAGCTCAAGCAATCTACCCACCTTGGCCTCCCAGAGTGCTAGGATTACGGGCATGAGCCACCATGCCCGGCAAAAAATATTTTTAATGTATAAAAAATTATAACGTATATATTGTGACAGTTAATTTTAAGCTATGGTATCATCAAACACCAGTATAGTCACTGCTAGTAAAAGTATTTTTAGATGTGATTAATATTTAAATGAGTAGTATCTGAGAAAAGCAGATCCAAAATGGGTGGGCCTCATACAATCAGTCAAAGACCTCAAGAGCAAAGATCAACATTCTGGAAGAAGGAAATCTGCCTCCAAACTATATAACATAGAAATTCTAGCTGAGTTTCCAGCTTTTGAGGAGAGGAAAAAAAAAAAAAAAAAGATTCCTAGCTGGGGCTACTGCCTATGTGAAGTTCACACATTCTCCTCAAGACTATGTGGGTTTTGTCTGGGTAATGCAGTTTCCCCCTACATCTCAAAGATGTGCATCTTTGGTTAACTGGCACATCTAAATGGTCCCAGTTTGGCTGAGTCAAGTGTGTCTGAGAGTGCCATGTCATGGAATGATGTTCCCTCCAGCACAGCTTTCTGTACTGGGCTGCCATAACAGACTCAGGCTACCCACCATTCTCAAATACAACAAGTGGGTTAAAAAATGAATGAATACAAATTACTATAAAGTAAAAATTCACAACTTATGTAACCAACAAACGATGACAAGAAACAGTGCAGTATGAAAGCACTCAGCCGGCCATATTTGTTACAGTTTCTTTTTGGACTATGTGGTGACAGGAGGTGCTTCTTACAATTTTCGCTTTGCAAAAATTTATTCCTTGATTTAACCCACAACCACTATGACCACCATCACTCGCTGGTTCACCAAATATTGGGTAATTATCTTGTTTTTATTAATCCTTCTTAAATGTATATATGCTTACATTTATTTCATTTTTAATATCAGAAGTATTTGTGTCTTGATTTCAAAATGTGGTGATGTTTTTCTAACCAGAAATATGTTGTGAGGGTTGTCCCTGTGGCTCAGTGAGTAGGGCGCCGGCCCCACATACCAAGGGTTGCGGGTTCAAACCCGGCCCTGGCCAAACTGCAACAAAAAAAAAAATGGCCGGGCATTGTGGCGGGCGCCTGTAGTCCCAGCTGCTCAGGAGGCTGAGGCAAGAGAATCACCTGAGCCCAAGAGTTGGAGGTTGCTGTGAGCTGTGACGCCCCAGCACTCTACCAAAGGTGACAAAGTGAGACTCTTGCCTCAAAAAAAAAAAAAAAAAAAAAAGAAAAGGAAAAAGAAAAAAGAAATACGTTGTGGAACTTAACTCTTGTTTATTTCAATTAGTCGATGGAGAATTCTGTTTCTTGATGTCATTCTGCTTAAAGTCAAACTTTCTAAGAATCAACTTACAACAGTAACTGGAGTCTTACTATACTTACCAATGTGTTCAATCACCTACAGTACTCAGAACAATAACATGCGGTGCAGGTTTGGAGTCTAGGAGCAAAGGGCTATACCATATAGTCTAGGCATATAGTAGGCTACACCATCAAAGTACATGTAAGTACATGCTATAAGGTTCACATGATAGGACTAACCACACATTTCTTAAAGTGTATCTTCATTATTAACCAATTCATGACTACATATACATATATAAGAGCACACACTAGTACTATCTTGTGTGCCATGCTCAAATACCAGGGTACACCTGCCTCCCTGGTGCCTGCACCTGCCAGGTCTACGATTCAGTTCTGCAATAATAAAGTTTATCCACTTTGATTCATAATAACTTAATAAAAATTTCGAATTTCAAGTCTTATTTTTATACTTAAAACCTGACAATAAAAATTTAAGTACTGTGTTATTCAAAGTAAATTACCATATCACAGAATAAGATTGGTGAGAGGCAGACATATCCAAAGAAAGAAAAAAATTGCACTAAGTATGACAGATGAGCAAACTATTACAAAAATAAAATTAGTAGCATTCTCTCATAACACTACCCAGGGAAGATTCTAAGCAAGACCATCATTGTAATTGACGTGTTCATTCAACGTATGAACTTGACTAAACTCTTCATAATGATTCAAGTGAAATGATGAATAGATGTGCCTCTATCTTGTTTGTTTCTGCAGAAAAAAATATAAAGATTTATAAGACATTATAGTGTACTGTTTAAAGTAAACTATGGGAGGGTCATGACCCTTAAGGAAGCAATTACTGACATGTGTTCTAGTGGTCAATTATAAATATCAGATGGCAGCGTCTTCCAAATAGTAACAGCCAATGCCATTCCTAAGCCATCAATTTCACTAAGTCATCTTTGAAGTACCCATTTCCACAGTATCTGCAGTAATACATTCTAATTTCAACTCATTTTTCATATTTAAAGTTTGCTATTTGCTCTGCAGCCATGTGTTGATTTGAATATTTCTAATGAGATTATAATCACTTTGGCTGATAAATGTCATTAATCAGCTCTGAAATAAAACATGAATTGACCTGCCTATCTTGCTGAACAAACTCTAATCTAACTATATTAAAGAAAAGAAAGAAGCATTTGGTTAGACTTACCATGCAAAACAAAATAAATTTGACTATTCTGAAACTGTAAGTGAAAGCTGAGGCTTTTGATTTTTTTTTTTTTTTTTTTCGCAGTTTTTGGCCAGGCCGGATTTGAATCCACCACCTCTAGTATATGGGGCCAGTGTCCTACTCCTTTGAGCTACAGGCACTGCCCTAGGCTTTTGATTTTTTTAAAGTAACCATGAACATCTCAAAATGTTACAGAGCACGTTCAAAAACTGTTATCTGCCAAATAATGAATATCAAAATTGGAATTGGATTATCTCCCTGCCTATCCCCAAAAATGTATTTAAACTGATAATTAATGTGAATGTTACTAGATATAATTAGTAATGCAACTTTAAAACAAAATTTACTACTAATTATCTTTCAAATTTTTTGGATCCATGTAATTAAACACTGCCTGAAACGGCAAGACAAACTATTAAAAAAACTATTGAAGACCCACACTGTAATTTCTAGCATGTTATGACAAGAATAAATAATACTGATGCAGAATAGCCGGGTATTGTGGCAGGCACCTGTAGTCCCAGCTACTTGGGAGGCTGAGGCAACAGAATCACTTAATCCCAAGAGGGTGAGGTTGCTGTGAGCTGTGAAGCCAAGGCACTCTGCCAAGGGCAACATAGTGAGACTCTCTCAAAAAAAAAAAACAAAAAAAAAAAACTGATGCAGAACAAAGAGCTATTAGAACTTTCATATCTATATGATTTTGAACTCTTTTATTATATTGCAAATGAGATATATAGAAATAAGGCCAGGCATAGTGGCACACACCTATAATCCCAGCATTTTGGGAGGCCAACACAGAAGGATCATTTTAAACCCAGGAATTTGAAAGCAGCCTGGGCAACAAAGTGAGACTTCAACTCTAAAAAAACAAGTATGTATTAAAAAATTAGCAAAGCATAGTAGGGTATGCCTGTAGTATTGGCTACTCAAGAGGCTAAGTAAGGAAGGAGAATAGCTTGCGACCAAGATAGTATACTACAATCATATCACTATACTCCAGCCTGGGCAATAGAGTGAAACCTTGTCTCAAAAAAATAAATAAAATAAAATGGCCAGGTATTGTGGCTCATACCTATAATCTTAGCACTCTGGGAGGCCAAGGGAGAGGGGTGGACTGCCTGAGCTCACAGGTTCGAGACTAGCTGGAACAAAAGCATCTTGAGACCTCACCTATAAAAACAGCTGGGCATTGTGGTGGGTGCCTATAGTTCCAGCTATTCTGAAGGCTGAGAAAAAAGGATCACTGAGCTGAAGTTTGAGGTTGCTATCAGATATGACACCACAGCACTCTACCAGGTGAGACTGTCTCAAAAAATAAAAAAATAAGTAAAATAAAATGAGAAATAAGTTATAAGATGAAATCAATAAAAGACTGAAACATAACTCTCAACCTGAAATTTAGTATAGCAAATACAATAAATTTAATCAAATACTATACTTACCTCTTTGATTCTTGGAGTCTGATTTCATTAAATAAAAGATTCTGTTACTAAGAAAACTTGAGAACTGCCATATGCAAATATACAGAATCAACTGGTATCTGGTATCATAGTCAGAAAAAAACATGGGTTTCCTTCTCTGTCACTTCCCAATTATACAGTGAAACAAATTAACTGCCCAAAGACTTAATTTCCTTAATAAAGTAGATTATTAATATTTACTTTATTAAGTGTTACAAACCATCAATATAAATGATGTCTGTGAAGCCCAAGACTGGGAAAACATAGGCACTCACTAATGCCATCCAACCACTAGACTTTCCTTCCATGGTCTGTGTATATTTACCTCAATATTAAATGAAAAGGACAGAAATTATCAATTAGACCATTTATCTCTCATGTACAAAATCACAGAGCAAAACTGATTTCTGATTAGAATTCTTTCTGATACCTTTTATAATCCATTAAAATAAGATCTTCTAGGTATATCTCAAAGAAAAACAAAACTTAAAAAGATACAGACACTAAAAACAGAGAAAAATAATAAAGATGCTGTTTTCCAGTAAGAACTGTCAACAACAACCATAACAAAATGTCAGGAAGCCATGCTACAATAAGACTATAGGAACATCTTGTAAATGCCAAGAGAACTGACAAATTATTTCCCAAATTTCCTTCTGGGCTCATAGCCCAATAAAGATGACTCTGGGGTGGTGGTGGGAACACTATCAACAAAAAAATCTGAACACAAAAATTATTATAGAAAGAACTTCTGTTCCTCTGAAAAATCAGAGTAGAGAGTTTAGAAATTAGACACAGTATCAAAAGATTCAAATGGAAAGGACTTTACTTTTTTTTTTTTTTGAGACAGAGTCTCACTATGTCACCTTTGGTAGAGTGCCATGGCATCACAGCTCACAGCAACCTCAAACTCTTGGGCTTAAGCAATTCTCTTGCACCCGGCTATTTTTTGTTGTTGTTGTTGTAGTTGTCGTTGTTTAGCTGGCCTAGGCCAGGTTCGAACGTGCCAGCCTTGGTGCATGCGGCTGGCACCGTAACCACTGTGCTATGGGTGCCAAGCCAGAAAGGACTTTACTTTTGAAGGGAGGAGGAGGTGGGAAACTCTGGCACATCAAAATGTGAGAAATCTAAAATTGAACTACTTTGCCAGAGTTTTGTGGTTTGTTGTTTGAAATGTCTCTCCTCTTGCCTTTCTGATGGCTATCACTCTAGTCCCAGCCCTCATTAACTCACATCTGGACTGCTATAATAACTTAACCCAGTAATCTAGGATCCAAACTTTTCCTCATTCCAAACCATTCAGCCACTAGCCTAACAACTCTGCTATCTAACATTAAAATGGCTCCCTTTCTTAACACATGTCAATTCTTCTGCTTCATATTCAACACCTTCCACAAAGTGATCCTAGCCTCCTACCTTGAGTTATACAAACCTATTTCTCAGCAAAAATCCTTCTTCCCAGTTAAACTGTGTCATTCTTCCCATAGAAATAATACTAATTTTGCACCCTTGTCTTTGCTTATGCTGCTGCATCAATTTAGGATAACTTCTGGATTTCTGCTTTGCACCCATTCACTCAGTCATACAAGCACCTAGTAAGCACCTACTATGTGCCTGCCACCAAGCTAGTGCTAGAAATACAAAGATGACTAAGACCTAGTTCTTGTCCCCAGGGAATGTAATTACATGAGTCAGACACATAAACAAATTGTTAGAACACAGTTTAGTAACTGCTGTGATGTTGTGTACAGGGAACTATGGAAACACAATAAGAGTAGTGAGTCACCAGAAGAGAAGCGATGGGGAGAACCTAGTCCAGGAGACTTCACAGAAGAAATGGGATTTAAACTGAGTCTTGAAGGATGACTAAGGAGGCAGGGGGTGTGCAGGACAGGGTAAAGGTGGCAACTGCTATTGAAAATGAAAACACATACCAGAACTACAAGAGATTCAGAATAACTGGAGTATAAGAAGAAAGCCAAGAGGGTACACTCACAAAGGCTTAAACTTCTAGATACGTGATGAAGAGCCAAGGATGATTTTCAAGCAAAACAGCGACATGATCAGAGATGAGCTCCTTAAAGGCTTGCTCTGAGAGACTTCAAAATCAAGAGTCCTCCCTACTTTCACAATGTTCACACTTCCCTCCTTGCTCCTCTCCCCACTTCGGGTACCAGACAATAACACCTAACATCATGGAACACCGGCCACGTCCCTCATACTGTGCCTAACACTTCAGACACGTTATCCCATTTAATCCTTACATCTCTAAGATAAAGGAACTTATAGTCAGAAAAATTACCTTGCTATTATGTCACACAATTTGTAAGTGGTAGATGGCATTCAAATATCCCTCCCAATATGCCACACATCATCCTACCTGCACTGCACTCTGCCTGTCCTCTCATTGCTCCACATCTGTGTCCTCTCTATTTTACCTATCTTGTAAATTGCTACAGGACACTGTTCTTTACCCAGGGCTGCCACAGATTAGTTTGTTGACTTACACTCAGGAAGTGAGTTGCCTTGGCTAATGTCCTTAAAATGAAATGAAGAAATTAAATTAAGTGATCTATCAGATCACTTTCACTATCTTCTGCCACACACTAGGGGTTATTAACACAAACCACAAATGCTGGTATAAAACAGGACAAGTGGGCTGATTTAGTCAGGAATGCTATGTTCTACCCTAATGTAACATATTAACAGCACATCCCTCAACATTTATTCAGAACATCTCTCAAACCAAAAAGCCAAACCTGAATTAATAACGTCATCCACAATGAAGCGTTCCCAGAGGTTATCTCTGAGGTTTCCTATTCTGCTAACACAGCCTCCTCTAGGCATGGATGCTCTGCAGGTAAAGACCTGAACTTAAGGCCACCTCACTACCAGACGATTCTAAGAAAACATACAAGGTTAAGTAGCAGGCTGCAGAAGACACCATGAAAGCAACTCTCTATGTTAAACGGTCAAACAAACTGAGACACATAACAAAAATAGGTCTTGTGGCGGCGCCTGTGGCTCAGAGGGCTAGGGCGCCAGTCCCATATGCCGGAGGTGGCAGGTTCAAACCCAGCCCCGGCCAAAAACTGCAAAAAAAAAAATACATCTTGTCATATTATAGCTATCTTTCAAGCAAATCTTTTCTCAGATTTTTTTATGAGGGAGAAAATTTTACATGAATAGCCCTGGGCTCCTAGATTGCAGTTGATGGGCTTTTCCTTTAAATATGTAGGTGGCTTTCTGTGAGTGTTTTTTTTGTTTTTTTGTTTTTTTCTTCCCCATAAATCACCTTCTCACACTCCAGAGACCCAAATAGGTGGGCAAAAATCTTTTCTGGAAGGTATTTAGAACACCCACAACCACAGACATAAGAGATACTTCAAGTCAACATAAACAGTCTTAGGAGATAATCTGGCTTACAAGAAACACTGAGTATAGACAAAATATTTACATATTGAGACATAAGATATTCCAGAAAAATGGGAAAAATGTATAAGAACTAGAAATCTTAAACCCAAAATCCTTTAAGATGTGTTTTCTTTCTTTTCTTTTCTTTTTTTTTTTTTTGAGACAGAGTCTCACTTTATCACCCTCGGTCAGTAGAGTTTTGTGGCGTCACAGCTCACACCAACCTCGAACTCCTGGGCTTAAGTGATTCTCCTGGCCTCAGTCTCCCAAGTAGCTGGGACTACAGGTGCCACCACAACACCGGCTATTTTTTTGTTGTTGCAGTTTAGCCAGAGCTGAGTTCAAACCCACCACCCAGGTATATGGGACCGGCGTCCTATCCACTGAGCCACAGGCACGGCCCTAAGATTTGTTTTCTAATGATACATTCACCCACCAGACTCCCAAATCACAAAACCCATCATTCTTCACTTCAATGAGTATTTTCTGGAGATTGGAAACAATATGGATTTCTATTACCAAATAACTGCAGAGAAGAAATAAGATTAGATTTAAATATACACTGCCAAGCAAATTAAAATCACCATAAAAGAGTTTATCACAAAAAGCAATGCATTCATTACAAGAAGCAGACAGATGTAAAGATGTACTAAACTGAAAAGTCTTGTGAAAATCAGTCACCCTCGATAATCCCTATGCTATAGGCATGAAACACAACAATTGGCCAAAAAACATACAGCTACTAAACTATGCAATCAGCAGGCAGGAGATAAAAACCTTGAATTGTCTCAAGTACACTAACAATTTACTACATTTAGAACAGAAATGAAGCAGCCAATAGAGATGAACTTTTGGAAAACTACATCACAGACAAAAAATAAATACTCTTCTATGTTAAAAGAGAGAGGATGAGAGAGAGCCTCTTTTTAGAAGGGTCAAATATACGCAATGACATAAACTGATGGTTTATTTTTAGAAAGAGGTGAAGTGTGCTTTATTATTTGCCAAACAAGAGAAAATCTTTCTAGAAAGAACTTTCGATTATGATTCAGTTACTTATGTGTTGAATGGCACATAAAAAATATTATGCTTAGGACACACAACATTTACATAAAAAGAAAAAAAAGCCTTCAAACGAGTTTAAATGAGGGTAATATGTATGTTTAACTTTCCAAGCCTGGAAGTTTAGCTACAGTTTGACAGCTGTTAAAATTTTAAAGTAAATTTCTGTATTGTTTGGTATAGTTTGGAAAATTTCCAAGAGACAGAAACCTAGGCAAACTGGAGACTGGCCTGCATCATGAAATCTGTTTACCCATCAAAGATGCCTAAGGGAGTGGTAAGGAATGAGGGATGACCAAATAAAGACTCTGGGCAAATCAAGAAAGCTATGAGATGGACACCACTATGGCTCTGAAATATTAAATAAAGATACCTGCCACTACCAAATACCTTTTCTGGGAGAGGCTAAGGGAGAGAAGGAGGTGAGAGCACCAATGTGTCTCTTCTCAGTTCTTAAGGGGGGGAATACTTTAGAAACAAGACTTGGTCCTTACTAAGTTTCTGGAATACATGGTTATTAATTTATAAAATAGAATTATTCACATATTATAGCTACCAACTAAAGTAAAATAAGTATAGCGCTTCAGAGCAGTACACAAACTCATAAGCAGCTTTCTGTCCTATGAGGTACAATCTGCATATATAATCTCCTATCTGGGGTTTTCTGGTGTTTGTTTTATAGGCCCCAAAACTGACAGAGCACACAGGGTAGTGGGGAAAGCACAAGTCTAGAAGTGGAAACCTGATCACAGGCAATCACTAGTCTCTCTGGACCTCAATTTGCACATTTGTAAAATGAGGCTGTTTGGTTAAACTACTTCTGAGTTTTCTGGTTAAGTAAAAATAAGTGTTACTGGAGAAATTTAGGAAGGAGGGCAAGATCAATGAGGGGTGAGGGAGTGTGTGAAGAAGTCTTCAAGGATAAGGAGGGCTCAAGGTAGGCCTTGAAAGACAGTGGTACTTGTCCAGTGGACAATAAATACACCAGACTTCTGTGGCCATACAAAGAAGAAATGGAGATTGAAAGAGGGAGAAGCCCATACATGGTGAACCTTAAGTGTGAGAGAAAAGGAAAAGGATGCAGAGGGAGGACAGACCACAGGGAGATGCTGCACTGATTGCTCTGTGTTCACTATTTTACTTAATGCTTACAAACCCAAAAGGGAAGCACCATGGTTCACTCTGAGGAAATTAAGGACTTTTATATCCGTGGAGACCTGTCACATGGCAGCAAGCATCAGAAGCAAGGCTGGCCTCTTGCTGAGGGTGACTTAGCCTCTTTAAGACTCCATTTTCTCATTTATAAAAATGTTTTCTCATTTATAAAAATGGAGTAATGGCACCTACTTTGTAAGACTGATATAGAAATTAAGTGAAATAAATGCATTAATAATGTTTATGTGGTTAAGAATACAGCCAAATCAAGGCCTGGCATGGTGGCTCATACCTGTAATCCTAGCAGTCTGGGAGTACTAGATGTAAGGATCACTTGAGCTCAGGTCTGGAGTTTGAGATCAGCAGGAACAAGCTTTAGACTAGCCTGAGTAAGGGTGAGACCCCATTTCTACTAAAAATAGAAAAGCTGGGTATTGTGGTAGGCACCAAGCTACTTGGGAGGCTGAGGCAGGAGGATAGCTTATACCCAGGAGTCCGAGGTTGCTATAACTTAGGCTAGTGCCATGGCACCCTAGCTTGGGCAACAGAGTAAGACTTTGTCTCAAAATATATAGATATTAGATATAGATAATATAGCTTCCAATCTGAATCAATCCCTAGTAAATGATTAAAAACATACCACTGGGCAGCACCTGTAGCTCAGTGGGTAGGGTGCCAGCAGTCCCAGCTACTCGGGAGGCTGAGGTAAGAGAATCGCCTAAGCCCAGGAGTTGGAGGTTGCTGTGAGCTGTGTGACGCCATGGCACTCTACCAAAGCAATAAAGTGAGACTCTGTCTCTATAATTTAAAAAAAAAAAAAATATATATATATATATATATATATATATATATATACCACTACATTTCACAATGATAAGGAAAGGACTATAAGGTTCTCACTAATTGAAGGAATAAAGCAGAAGGGAAGACAGCAAAGTGGGCCACAAAGAACAAGAGATCTTGATGAGTAACTCACCTCCTGGACTGCTCCTCATCTGCAGAAGAGGGAGTAGAGAAAATCTCTAAAGCAGCAGTGGTCTAAGAGTCTATGAGAAATCAGTGGCTTACATTTTACTCAGAACCAAACATTCTACATTTGAGTTTTGTAGTCTCAGAGCCAGTTTTGGTATCTAATGTAAAATAAACACTAAATAAATAAAATGTTCAATGTCTTTCAACGAAGTAAACTTTAAGCTAAGAGAAATTTCAGCATAACATTACTTACTTGCAATATATAAGGGAGGCTAATCTTGAACTCCTAAATAACCACTCCATTAAAATATCAAAACATCTCATTTACCCCTGGTTTATTCTGAATATAATCCTAGAATATCAGAATCTGGTGGTATAGCATTGCCATGGGAGGCAAAACTGTGAATTGAGAGAGTATTTTGTTAAATACCAGTGATGATGCTCAGAAAATAAAAAGCAACATTTGAGCAAAGACTATAGATCCCACCTACCTTACATTTCTTCCCAATAAAAAAATCTACCTATATGGAAATTTTGAATTATAGAAGATCTACATAAAATGTGAATGTTCTGATCAGATTCATCCAATAGTGCAGTCTTTAAGAACACTAATTCTCTCTGAAGAGCTGATTAGCCTCAGACTCAGACAATAACCTCAGACTCAGACCATAACCATTCAAACAGCTATTATACAAAAAATAGATGGAGATCAGCATTTAAAGAATCAGAATTAATAGAAAATAACAGAATATATGAAACAACGGTTAGCCTCGTTTTGAGAAACTTGTTTCAGTTATATACAATGACTAGGTAACAACATAAACATTTCTTATACTGGGTTTCATCAAAAATATCTAGGAAAAACAGACCCTGTCATTAAAAAGAACAAGGAAAGCAAGGTTTTTTTTTGTTGTTGTTTTTGTTTTGCAAGGAAAGCAAGTTTTTCTTTCTTTGTTTTTTTTTTTTAAAAACAAGGAAAGCAAGTTTTTCAGCAAACTTTTCAAGTTTTTACATTCAAACAAAACCCTAACAAGAGATTTGATTTACAGCATTCTTGTCCCATAAATTCAAACAAAGAAATTCAGAAATGACTGATCTTTCCCTCCTTAGATAAGAAGCTGAATAAGAGAGCTCCAGCCAACACTAAGAAGAAAAGAGTAATCACTGTGTGAGTCTCTTGCCTCATATACACCTGTGTTTGCACTGGGGCACCCACAGGTCAGGACAATAATTCCTGATGCTCCCAGTCTCTATGCCTATCACCCCTGGAAAACACTGGTGTAGCTTTTTTCAGTAAGGGTGAAGAAAACAGAAATATAGAAAAGGTTTTCTACTCAAACCAAATAATTCAATGAACACTCTTAAGCATTATGAATAAGACCTCTGTGCTTAAGCTGCTTCTAATTTACTAAGGAATATAAAACACACACACACCCCAAAAGCCAAGCAGGCTGTGCTTAAGGTGAGGGAGAAAGAGAAGCATGAGAAGGAAGACTAAAGAAATAAAAAATTAAGAAAAAGACAGCAACTGAAATTAGCCTTTTAGTATGAAGAGATTATCAATTAGCAAAGTTTGGGAGAAACAGGATGACAAGTGGAAAGGATGGTATCTCTGAAGGACAGAACCATAAGGAAAGGGGATGAAAATGATAGAAAAATAGATAGGTAGCTAGTCAAAACAGCCAGGAAAACAGGGGTTGAGTCTATGGTCACCCAGTACCAGCAATGCAGAGCACCTTGGGGGCTATGTATTTTCTTTGGCAGGTAATAAAATATTTTTTTTTTTTTTAAAATCAGAGAGAACAGCAGGAATTTAAGGATACCAAAAATCGGAACATGGCTTGTTTTTTGACGGTTACCCACATTTATGGCTTTTTCCCGATATTATCTTGAAGATGGGTCCCTGCACCTGTCTCCCATTCAGTAGACACATAAGGATATGCACTAGAAGAGTCTGCTCTCTCAAACACAAGATCCCTGTGGTAGTGACTTGGTTTGAAACTTCTGCCAAGCTTCAGTTCTTACTTTAAAATGCACAGCCTCAGGATACTTCTGGCTTCTCTCCTACTGCTCTCTAGTTAAAACCGAAGACAAGTGCAACTTCTGCTAGGCATCCACAGGTTCTTTTAAATAATCATTCTAGGAAGGAATAAAGACTGATTCTCCTTAGGAATAAACAGCTTAGGCTCCCCAACTCAATAAACCCAGAGACTCAGTAAGTGTTCCAATTACCTACTGCTACACAAGCTACTCCCAAGCTCACCGGCTTAAAATAACTACTATAATTTTGACAGTCAGAAATTTGGGAGAGCTCAGCTGAGTAATTTTTTTTCCATTTACATGGTACTGACTTCACTTGTTGGTATTGAGCTGGCAGCTCAGCTGGTCATACCTGGTGCTTTGATGGGATGGGTGAAAGGCTGGACACAGCTGGAAATACTCACTAGAGCACCTGCCCATGTCCTCTCAAGCATGGCCATCTCAGAGTAGCTAGATTTCTACATGGCAATTCAGGCTCCCAAAGACCAAAGCAGCAATGAGGTATGTAGCACTTTTTCTAGGGTGAGTTCTCAAGCTTAACTGTCTGACTTTGTACATATCCTCTCTGCAATTTGGAGTGGTTTAGGTGCCACCAAGAAAATATCAAGAGGATACTTACTCCTGAGACCTAAGAGTACTATATACAAGAAATAGGGAGATTTAGTAAGGAAACATGGAGAACTTGCTCTATAATTAGTTTTATTGGGGATGGCAAGTAGACTAGAAATACCAGCAAACAATGATGGAGACACAAAGAAATTTAAGATATACTCCCTGTCTACCATATCTCCAGTGGGAGAGACAGTATACATACACCAAGAAGTTAATACAAGGTAACACCTGGTTAGATTCTGAATTGGAGAAGTGATAACTAGTATTTCCTGTGTACAACAGAGCAGAGGGGAGACAGCAAAAAGGAAGGAGCCTATTTTGAGAACTACACACGCAAGGATGAGGTGCTATAAGGCAAGGATCCCCAACCGAACAGACTCATACCTCCTTCTATAATCAATATTTTGTAATGTCTCCCATTTACCACCCCAGAATGAAACTCATAAATTATATAATTCACAACATGTGTAACTTCCATGAGGGGTATGTGTGTACCAAAAATTAAAAGGAAACACAGGCATTTCAATAAGTAATGACCTAAGAGATTACTACAACAGAAAGCATAACAAAACCATCAGATGCTTGTACCTACATGCTTACAACATGTTAATATGTTTAAAAACAGCATTAGAAACCATTCCATACAAGGCATACAGGAATATGAAAGGACAAATGTATGCCTAGGTGGATAAAGCAATAAAAATCAGTGTTAGAAAAGTAATAACAGCCAGGCTTAGTGGCTCACGCCTGTAATCCTAGCACTCTGGGAGGCAAAGGTGGGTGAACTGCCTTAGCTCACAAGTTCAAGACCAGCCTGAGCAAGAATGAGACCCCCGTCTTAAAAAAGAAAAAAACTAACCAGGTGTTGTGGTGGGTGCCTGTAGTCCTAGCTACTCGGGAGGCTGAGACAAGAAGATCACTTCAGCCCAGGAGTTGGAGGTTGCTGTGAGCTGTCACACCCTGGCACTCTACTTAAAGCAACATATTGATACTCTGTCTCAAAAAAAAAAAAAAAAAAAGTAGTAACAGACCAGATTTACCTGTATGCTTTAAGATAAAGAGAAATATCACTTTAACTGAGTAGGTATAACATGTCAGGACAAATCACAGACCATCAAAGTGCAGAACAGGAGGCACAATGAGGTATCTCTGCCAGCTTTACTGGAATGTCTCCTTGTAAAGTGTTTACTTACTCTTAATGGTTTCACTGCTCCATAAGAAAAAACAGGATAGACATATCAGGAGCTGTTCATGTTTAGGAAAAGGTGTGAAAACAAATTTCAAAATTCAACTGAGTATTATCAACACTTTCCTTTATGTTTGATACTGTAGGCCAGGCATAGTGGCTCATGTCTGTAATCCCAGCACTGTGAGAAGCCAAGGCAGGAGGTTCACTTGAACCCAAGATTGTGAGGTTGCAATGACCTATGATGACACCACTGCACTCTAGCCTGGGTGACAGAGCGAGACCCTGTCTCCAAAAAAAAAAAAATTATTATCTTACAAAAAAAGGGGACTAAATATACAAATTCATAAACAGATTTATTCCTATTGCTAGAAAAACAGACTGATTTACATGTATGTTAGATGGGCAATTGGAATACTAGGAGAGACACTGTTGGCAGAGATGTGGCTTTTCTAATTAGTGAACCAACTCTTGGCAAGGTAAAAAAATATTTATTTTACACGGTGATTGTATTCATGGGAAATTATGTACAATAAAGTTAAGCAAGAAAATTTTGCTTACATGTAAAGACAAAGTTATATTCTAGGCACAGATATTTGTAATCAGGTTTTTTAATAGCACTAATGTCCCACTAGAATTCCAAAACTTGGGCAGGATTTTGGGCAGCTCTTTGTTGTATAAGAATGCTTCCACCTCCCCCTTAGGGTCAACAAATGCCCCTAAGGGGACAGTACCACACTCATTTGAGAACTATTTCTGTAGAGTTTAGAGATAAATGACACACGGAGCCTATCTATCCCCAAAACTTAAGGCTCATATCTATCCTATTTTACACTGTGTAAGACATTTCAACTAAGTCCAAAGACATATCAGTCTTTGATACAAGTCTTTTAAATTTAATACCTTCTCAGATCATAATACAATTTCAAAGTGTGTTAAACAGTTTTAAAGAGTAGAAAAAGTACATGACCCACAGAAATGATATAAAAGCTATAAAGACCAGCCTAAACCAATCCAGGAGCTTAAGGAAGTTATCAAACTGTAATCAAGAGTGACTTAGTTAAGAAAACCAAAACAAAACCCAGGCCCCCCTATCAATGCTTCCTGAAGTGGCTACTGGCTCAGTATGCTTTGTTTTTTAGGGAAATACATTAATCAAATCTTCAGTGAATTTTATGAATAGCAAATGACCACTTATTGGGTCAAACCGTGGAACAGCAACTAATTTGGTAGCTAATTTTACCAAAGAGGTGACTAATACCTGTACATTCTTCAATTTAATATTTTAGAGCTATTTTAACTCACTAAGATCTGTACCCAAAACATTTCTTAAAATGGTTTCATGGCAAAAGAAGTTGGGGAAGTGCCTTACAGAAATAAATTTTATGCAACAGAATTAAAAAAAAAAAAAAAAAAAAAACTGCCTCCATAATTACAAAGGAGAACTTAAAAACATTTCTCACCTATCAAATTAGCAAAGCTCTATAAAATCACAGTGCTGAAGGGGAACATTTAAACAGGCATTTTTTATATTGTTCTAATCAAAAGAAAAAATAAGTACAAGAATGAAGGATTAGTAAAAAACAAAACTGTCATTATTTACAGATAATTGCCTACATATAAAACCCAAAAGAATCTAGAGACAATTTATTAGAATAAGAGAATTAAGAGTGGCTATAAGAGCAATATATGAAAAGTTACATTTTTATATACCAGTAACGAAGAGTCAGACAATGTAATGTAGAAAAACACTGTAATAGCAACAAAAAGTAAAATGTACTCAGGAACAAATCCAACAGAAAAAGAACAAGGCTTTTGAGAAAAAAATGATTAAGCATTATTGGCATTCAACAGACAAGAGTTAAATTATACTGTTCCCATGGTCAGAAGGACTCAATAATGGCAAGTTGTCAATTCAACCCAAATGCATGTATATGTATAAAGTAACACAATTTCAATCAAGATACAGAGGTTACTGAGGAAGCTGATGACCTAATTCTAAAATGCACATGGAAAAGCAAAGGCCTAAACATAGCTATTTCTAAAGTAGAATACATTGAAAAAATATTATCCTAGCAGTTAAGACAACACACATAAATGAACCCCAGATAGATTTTAATATGAAAGGCAAAACTTTAAAAAAATCCTTAAAATATAGGGAAAGATTTCTTACAGGTATAAGGCCCAAAAGGGCTAACTATCAGAAAAAATACTGATAAGTTTTATCACATTAAAATCAAGAAGTTCTGTCTGAAAGATATCAAAGAGATAACAGATAAAATCAAAAGGCAAACTACACCCTGGGAACATAGGAAGATAGGAAAACACATAACTGATAAAAGGTTAGCATTCAGAATGAATGAAGAATTCTACACATCAATGAAAAAATGAGGGAGAAACATAAAGGGATATTTTGTAGAAGAGGAAATACGAAAGACCAATTAAGCACATGAAAAGATACCCTCCTTTATAAATAAAATCACTAAGACACAATTTTACACCACCAACTGGTAAAAACTTAAAAGAGTTCTCACAATACCAAAGGTGGCTCAACAGCCTATGAACACTGCTAGGGAGCATCTAAACTGCACAACCACTCTGGAAAACAATTTGCTTTATTTCATTACAATGAAAAAATTCATGTTATGACCCAGTATCCCAGTTAGAGATTCCACCCCACACACATCAGCAGAAATGTGTGAGAATGCTCATAGCAGCATTATTGATAAAACAAACAAAAATGTCCATCGGCACAATAATCAATAATTTAGCTATAATATTAACTACACAAGAATGAAAATTAATTAATTACAGCTACATTTTAGAAATGTAGTATTGAGTGAAAAAGTTGCCAATTACTACATATAGCATACCATTTCTATAAAGCTCAAAAACAAGCAATACACTGTTTTAGGGATGATAAAACTATTTTCTTTTTAAAACAAAAAATTTATACATAAAATCCATGGTAATGAATACCTGGGGTGGGGAGGATGGGAAGAAATGTTCCTGAAGTTACTCATCTACTTCCAAAGGAAGCTTTTACTTTTATCCTGTATCCCTGTGCACTAATAAAGAATATCTCCTGCACAATGATCTCTTTTACCTGTAAATGCAAAACAACAATTCATACTAATGAACAATTGATCATATAAATTTAAAAAACATCAAAAAGAAAAAAAGCCCTGCCAAAATAATTCAATTTGTTACTGGTAAGCACTTGATAACCATTAGCCTAGGAGACAATGGTATTTCCTTCCTAAGGAATAATCCCTGGATTCCCTGGCAATCAGTATTACGAATTTACAAGGGAAGTATTATATTACATTGTAATAACCTTCAAATGACACCTAAGGCATTCTTATTTTTTTTTAAACATTTAAAAGCCACCTTCATAGCACTTTATAATAAGTAAAACAGAAACTTTTAAAACTCTAAAATTCAGTGTGAGAAACTCTGCTATCCTAAAAAAAGAAAGATATTTAACTTGGCATTGAAGATTCTGGACAGGAAAATGAGGCTGCTTAAAAAGAAACAATTTTATGGTTGGTTTCAGCTATTTTCCTGTTCTTAAAAGAAAGTTCAACAGAACAAATAGGCAGGTCTTCTATTATTGCTGTCCACAACATAGAAGATATCTTAAATCTTGAGAAAATAGCTCGGTGGGCCTTTCTCCAAAGATTAGTGAATACAGTTCTTATAAACACTCTTCCAAAGCCATAGAGTGGACATATTTAATTGTTGAATTTAGCCTCATGTTTCTCTGTCAGTTTAGAACTGACTCTTCTGATCCACCAACATAATCAAAGAATATTCAAATACTTATCATTTCAGTCAATATCTTACTCTAAATGACTGACTGGATGGCTTAGAACATGGCTCCTGCCCTGTCCTCGTATGTAAAAAAAGGATAATGCACTTTGCAAGGGTTCCCAAAGAAGATGGTATGCCCAAGTGACCAATGAGTGATACAATAAGCACTGTTGTATCACACTTCTAGAATGTGGGGAAGACTTTATAGAGAAGGCAATTTCTTTCCAAAAGCAACCAAGAGGACAATTAAAGATATATTTGGGGTAAGGAACTCTGTATAAATAAAGAAAATGAGCTTGACTAAGAAAAAAGAGATAGAAAGAAAAAAGTTATCAGTTCAAAGAGATCACAACCTCTTAGAAAGCAAAAACCAGAACCCTATAAATAAAGTAATCATTTATAACTGTCTATGTAGGCATCCTCAAAATTGAGTGATTAGGGATTCCTGAAAGCACTGATTTACCAAGGAATTAAAAAAAACTGGACAGGAAATAAGTTGTAATAGGTAAATGAAGTGCAGGGGGAGAAAGGACACAGCACAAAAATCATCTGCTTCTAAGAACAAAAATAACAGAATAACTTCTAATTTGAAAACTACTTCAAATGAAATGGCTTTAGCACAGCCAGGTTCCTAACAGAACTATTCTTAGACTTTAGAGATGGCAATGACTTTTTACTAAAAATAATCAAACAAAAATAAAAAATGAACAAATGTCCCCAGAGGAACAGAAATACTTTTCTCTTAGAATAGGTAATTTTTAATTATTTTATTAGAATTCAACCACTATTCCTTTTCTTCTTTTAAACATTTATGTAATGCTCTATTTGTAGTTCCAAATATTGGTACCATAATTTAATAACCCATCCTCTCAAATTCTTAAAGTAAATCTATTAAAATTCATCCTTTCTGGCTCGGCACCTATATCTCAATGGTTAGGGTGCCAGCCACATACACTGAGGCAGGCAGGTTCGAAACCAACCTAGGCCTGCTAAACAACAACAACTGCAACAAAAAAATAGCCAGGCGTTGTGGCAGGCACCTGTAGTCCCAGCTACTTGGGAGGCTGAGGTAAGAGTATTGCTTGAGCCCAATAGTTAGAGATTGCTGTGAGCTGTGATGCCATAGCACGCTACCAAGGGTGACATAGTGAGGCTCTGTCCCAAAAAAAAGAAATAAAAAAAAAAGAAAAGAAAATCAGATTCATCCTTTCAATGAAATAAAAGTTCCTATAAACTGTATCCATTTATTTAAATAACCATTTTTTTAAAGCCTATTGTGCAAATTCTTAGTCTTTAGTAATTTTATCCTATCTGTAAAAGTGCTACAATATATAATCAAATGTAAAACAAGTCCATAATCCTTTATCTGTGATTATAAATTCAAATAGCAGAATTTTCTTAATGTTTAACAACAAAACACGGCGCAATGTGAGGCTACTATAGTCTTAAATCATTCCACTGTGTGCAAATACATTTTCTACTGTGTGCGAATACACTTCCCTGCAAACACAGGCAATGAAACTTACTATGATTTGGTATGTCAAGAACCTCACTCCAGGCGGTGCCTGTGGCTCAGTGAGTAGGGCGCTCCATATACCGGAGGTGGCAGGTTCAAACCCAGCCCCAGTCAAAAAAAACGCAAAAAAAAAAAGAGAACCTCACTCCAAGCTGCTGACTTAATTAATGGTAAAATATGGTTCCTGCTGCCCTCCATGAGCTCACACTGAAGAAAAAGATAAATACACATTTAAAGAGATCCCAGAACAAGACTGCATGCTGAGGTCACCAATAAGTGATAAGGACTGTTTTATCACTTCTGGAACTATCATTTCCAAAATACATCTGGATTTTACAATAGCTTTGGTTCACATGCCACAGCTGAAGATAAACATAATCAGTATTGTCAAGTAAATCAAGCCTCAGTGCTCCATGTTGAATGTGCTCTTCCAAGATGGATCTGGTATGAGGCCCATTAGAATAAGTACACAACACCAATACAGTATGATGGAATCTCAGGGCCAAGAGGATGTGAGAACTGGAAAGGTCAAATAAAAAAATAAATTCTGCAAAGGTGCAAAGGTAGAGAGTGAAGGGTTACAGAGTGACAAGACAGGATGAGCGTGCAGCCCCTTTCTTCAGAGGTTACTTTCCTGAAGAGCCAGAGGTGGTTAGGGTCCACAGCAAGCATGCATGGTTGCTATTTTTTTCTAGATCCCATCCTAAAACTGCTAGCCATGGGAGAAATTCCTCCAAAGAAGAGTCTCCAGAAATACCAAAACTTGGAATTCTGCAGCACACAAGCTTCGAAGAACACCACAAGAGTGGAAGTATTGACATGGCAGAGCTGCCTGCCAAAATCCATCCTCCACCCCCCGTCACTCCAACAGATTTATGGCTGGGCACAAGGCTGCCCAGCTAGACTCCATTTTCAGCCTCCACTGTGAACATGATGTGGCTCAAGTGACTAAGCTCTTCCCAGTGTAAATGAGGTATGCCACATTCAGGGTAATAAGATTTTCAGGTCTGGTAGCGCATGTCTGTAATTCCAGCACTCTAGGGGGCCAAGGCAGGAGGATCACTTGAGCTCAGGAGTTTGAGACCAGCCTGAGCAAGAGCAAGAGCAAGACCCCATCTCTACTAAAAATTAGAAAAACCAGCTGGGCACTGTGGCTAGCTACTGCAGCCCCAGCTACTCAGGAGGCTGAGGCAGGAGGATCGCTTGAGCACAGGAGTTTGAGGTTGCTGTGAGTGAGGCTAAGGCCATGGCACTCTACCCCAGCAATAGAGCAAGACTCTGTATCAAAAAAAAAAAAAAAAAAAAAAAAAATTTTTTTTTTCAGGTTTTAAATTAGGCACACAATACTCAACAGTATCTTCCCAGTTGGAACACAGCTTCAACTATGTACATAAGGAAGACACCCTAAGGCAGGGGTGGCGAACACGCGGCTAGAGCCGCATGTGGCTCCCGGCCAAAATGAATTTCGGCTCTTTGCCTCTTATCATTATTTTGTATACTGTGGCTCTTTGCCAAGTTTGGATTTTGTTATGCTGCTTCTGAGGATGGACCTCTGAGGAGCGATCTCCGAGCGCGTAGTCGAACTTGTTCGCCACCCCTGCTAAGGAATGG